>VOQJ01040143.1:2470-13272 GCA_015052665.1 Apistogramma diplotaenia | reverse complement strand
CTATAGCCTCAGTTGAAGTCAGCAGCGCCCCACCCAAACTATAGACCTTGTGAGTAGAACACCGCTTTCCCCTCCTGAGTCGCCTGAGGTTTGCCAGAATTGCTTTGAGGCCGTTCGAAAGTCTTTTTCCATGGCCTCACCGAACTCCTCCCACACCCGAGTTTTTGCTTCAGCCACTGCCCGAGCAGCATTCTGCTTGGCCTGCCGGTACTTGTCAGCTGCTCCCGGAGTCCCACAGGCTAGCAAAGCCCGATAGGACTCTTCAGCTTGATGGCTCCCTTCACCTCTGGTGACCACCATCTGATTTGGGGATTACCACCATGACAGGCACCAGCCACGTTGTAGCCACAGCTCTGAGCAGCAGCCTCAACAATGGAGGCGCGGAACATGGTCCATTCAGACTCAATGTCCCCCACCTCCCTCGGAATGCGGTTGAAGCTCTGCCGGAGTTGTGAGTTGAAGACCCTGCTGACTGGAGCCTCAGCCAGGCATTCCCAGCACACCCTCACAATACGTTTAGGTGCACCGGGTCTGTCCAGCGTCCTCCCCCGCCACCTGATCCAACTCACCACCAGATGGTGATCCGTACACAACTCAGCTCCTCTCTTTACCCGAGTGTCTAGAACATACGGCAGCAGATCCGATGATACGATTACAAAATTGATCATCGACTTGCGGCCTAGGACGCCCTGGTGCCACCCGCATTTATGGACATCCTCATGTTAGAACATGGTGTTCGTTATGGACAAACTGTGGTTTGCAGAGAAGTCCAACAACAAAACACCATTCGGGTTCAGACCGGTCAGACTGTTCCTCCCAATCACACCCCCCCCCTGGTCTCACTGTCATTGCCCACGTGAGCGTTGAAGTCTCCCAGCAGAGGGAGAGCCACCGGATGGAGCACCTTCAAGCCCCCCACCCAGCGACTCAAAGTAGCAAGTAGGGTGGCTATTCTGAACTGTTGTTCAGCGCATATGTGCAAACAGCAGTCAGGACCTGTTCCCTGGCCTGAAGGCATAGGGAAACAACGCTCTCATCTACCGGAGAGAACTCCAACATACAGGCAGCGAGTCGGGGGGATACAAGAATACCCACCCCAGCTCGCCGCCTCTCACCAAGTGCAACTCCAGAATGAAACAGAGTCCAGCCCCTCTCCAGGAGACTGGTTCCGGAGCCCAAGGCATGCATTGAGGTGAGCCCGACTAAATTGGAAGGGAACCATCTTGGGGCAAGGTACACGTCAGGATTCGAAAGAAACCATAATTTGGAAAATTGGATTCTATGAGTGCACCAGTGGGCATGAAGGCTGACAGGAACAATCTGTGTCATCCTGACCGAAAACATCTAAAAATCTACATTGTTTAATAGTCGGCTTCCTGGCCCCAGCAACCATATCTCTCCTGGGTGATATGTGGACAGATGTTCTCACCCTCCCCTCCCTCCTCTGTGTGACTTGGGTGAACTGGTATCTCTGACCAAGCCGCTGAAGCATTCCATCCCTATCAGCGACTGTAAGACACTGTATCAGCAGACTGTTGCCTGGTGGAGATCTGGCTCCCAATACCCCTGACCCTCCTCACCCACGTCGGCTCCCCACCCCCACCCTCCCTCCTGTTTGCTCTCACTGCTTAAATGTGCTTATGCGAGTTTTTTTCTTGTGTGTTATTGTTTTTGAGACACAAGTGGCGGTGCGCTCAGATGCAGTGGCTCATGGCTCTCCCCATAATCTCGTTGTACTTTTGTATGATGACAATAAAGCTATTCTATTCTATTGCCACCACAAAATCAACCACGATGATAAAGAAACTGAAGGCGCATTTCGCCCGTCAAGGGATACCAGATGTGGTGATTTCAGACAGTGGCACACAATATGTGTCACAAGAACTCAAAACGTTTAGCCAACTGTGGGCTTTTCAACATAAGAATTAATCTCCAGGTTACCCTCAGAGCAACATCAAAGCAGAATCAGCTGTTAAGACAGCAAAGCTGCAGGGCAGGACCCCTATCTTTTCCTGCTGGACCACCGCAACACACCATCAGTGGACCTGAACAGAAGTCCAGCACAAAGACTGCTCAGTTGGTGCACTAAACCATTGCTACCAATGAAAATAAGCTTGTGAGACCAAGGGTTTGTTTGAGTGGAACAGGAGCTGATGAACAAGCAAACATATCAAAGCCCCTACTGCAACCACTCAGCCAAGGATCTGCCTGTCCTTAAAAGTGGGGACTCTGTGAGGATAGAGCCGTTCTGACCACAGACTGTCTAGAGATGCACTTAGGTGCTGTCACGGATCGATGACAGGTCCTATGAGATTCAACTGCAATCTGAGACTGTCATCAGGAGAAACCGAAGGCATCTAAGAATCCTTCCTGAGAGGATAGTCTGTGACCCTGTCGATGTAGACATCAACTTCCCAAGTCAACCAGAGGCTACAGGACATGTTCAGTCAGGGTCAAATTACTCTCTGCACAATGTTTTAAACCACACCCCAGAAGACATTTGTAAAGGAGAGGCTCCTGCCATGACCAGAGCAGGTCGCACAGAGACCACAGTGCCACAACACTATAAGGACTATGTACTGTCACACAGATAAAAAGTCTTGTATTACTCATGGCCTTTGGGGGGAAGGGGGGTATCAAAATGGGGAAAATGACTCTAAGTGTTCAAAACAGCAAAGAGAAAAAAAGCAGGTGTTTATGTTAATAATTACCTGTTACAAGGAAATACACTTTGTACTGTAAAAAAAACAAACTGTATGGTATATGTTTACATAGATATGGGTTATGTTCATGCTTGGAAAAGGTGGATGAGTTCAGGGGACAGTCAATGTTTTGTTTTGAATCTTTCAGCGCAGAAGTCACTAAGGATGAACAGTTTGTTTTCCGAGGTACTAGTGAGATGTTGAAACTAAGGGAAAGCTGTAATTTTGAAAAGAAAAGAGCAGTAACAATAGGAACTATTATTTTAGATATGTTGCACTAGGATGGGTTAGTGTATTGGAATGTAAGATGGCAGAACGCCCAGACTGAGCTGTGTTAGTGTTTACCCTCCCAAATTAATAAAGTTATGAACCCACAGTGTTAAAGGGGAACTGAGTTTTTGCTCTTTGAGTAAGTACAAGAAAAAAAACGGACAAGAATAAAACCCATGGGGTTTTGGGGGGACAACAGTGCTTAGGTAAGTGGTAAGTAAGTGTCTCTCCTCAGCCCCAACCGGTCACGGCAGATGACTGCCCCTCCCTGAGCCTGGTTCTGCTGGAGGTTGCGTCCTGTTAAAAGGGAGTTTTTCCTTTCCACTGTCGCCAAGTGCTTGCTCATAGGGGGTCGTTTTGATTGTTGGGTTTACTCTGTAATTATTGTAATAAATAAAAATAACAATAAATTACAATAAAAAGTGCCTTGAGGTGACTATTTGTTGTGATTTGGCGTTGTTATTGAATTGGTATGTGTCAAAGTAATATCCACATGGAAGGCAGGACCCAAGTCTTCCCTGCAGAATATTGCCCAAAGCATCTCATTGCTTCTCCTGGCTTGCTTTCTTCTTGTGCCAGGTTTTCACCAGATAAGCAACACACACACACACCTGGCTCTCCACATGATAGAAAACCTGATTCACCAAACCAGGCCTCTTGTTTCCACTGAAAGCTTTAGTGATATACCTTACTAGTCAAGCTGGCTAGCCAGCACTAGTATTAGCTGATGAAGGCACAGCTGTTAACTGAAAGCCATTCCTTGATTACCTTATAAAGCTGACTGAGAAAATCCCAAGATGTACAAAGCTATAAGCAGGAGGCACCTCTTTTGAAGAATCTAAAATATAAACATTCTGGTTTGTTTACCACTTGATGACTAAATATTCCCATATGTATGTCTTCATGGTTTGGGTAACTTTAGAATTAATCTACAATACAGATCATTTTGAAATAATGATACTGATAATGATAATGATAACCCTAACCTGCATTCTTCTTCTGGACATGTATTGGGACCTAAGTTGCAAAATGACTAGTAGGACTTGAAATAAGACTGGATATTAGAAAACATGCAAATTTAAAGGTTAACTTTTATGACTATGCAAATATTCAACCTATGGAAAATGTTAAACTTGAGCCTTGAAAGTTGTAATCGAGGGTGATGTTGTCCATCTTTTGTAATAACCCCGCCCTCCGTTTTAGCTGTAGTGAGAACAGCTTTTACTCCGTTTTTGATTTTTCTTGACAAACCTGTCTAACAAGGATGAGTTTGTCTTTCTGTGTGAGCAGCAGCATGGCAATAACAACACAACATCTCTGTCTCCTCTTATCCAATATCTGCAATTGTTTCACTCTGTTCTAAAGAAGGCAAACCATGTAACTGGACACGATTTACGCATTTGTTCATCTGCAGTATAAACTTTATGTGAGCTTCAGACAGACTGTGAGTTTTAGCCTTGAACAAGACAAAGACTGTTTCCAGACAGAATAGCGGTTCTCATGCTTAGGTGAATCATTAATTTGCTAATCTTCAGAATAGCGGACAATTTGGGAAACAGCTTGACAAGCAGCGCATACAGTACTTCCTTAAAATACTGGAACATACAGCACTAAACCTGACGAACTTTACTCCGCTGGATATTTACTGTCCCACCTTTGAAACTTCAGCTGAGATAATATTTAACAACAAACCAAGTGTGACACTTAACTTTGGTGCTCTCCGCGCATGCAGCCCCTTTTGGATCGATGAAGCTGTGATTTGGACGGATATCGTTTGTATACTTAAGTTACCAACAATGGTTGGTGGTGGTTTGTTAATTCTCCAACATCTATTTTAAGCGTACGGAATGCTTCGCG
Organism: Apistogramma diplotaenia; assembly: GCA_015052665.1. Taxonomy (NCBI): domain Eukaryota; kingdom Metazoa; phylum Chordata; class Actinopteri; order Cichliformes; family Cichlidae; genus Apistogramma; species Apistogramma diplotaenia. The sequence continues at coordinate 8,443 of VOQJ01040143.1, read as the reverse complement.
GGGAGCTTTTTGGAGCGCTTTCTGACTTTTTTCTGTTCGCCCCTGAACAGGTTTCCATTGCCAAAGTGCTCCTCGGCGTTTTCGGGGTAGCTGTGGTCGTCGTTTTGATAGCGGTACCTACGGCTATATTTCTTAATGGTGAGTATTTACTATCAAACGCAGCACACGTTGGCACCTTCTCTGTTTCACCGTTAAACACGTCTGACAGAAAGTACTTTACGCACGCGTCATTGCGCATGGTTTGGAGCCTTGTTACATAGCAATTCTCTAAAGACACCGAAAAAAAATCATCAGGAGTCACGCAACGATCTAAGAAAACCGTTTATTTATGATTGGAAAGTGACATTCATAAGTATGGTTAAAGTCACAATAAAATTTCTCTGACACACACACACACACACACTATAATGAGCATCCTAAAAGAAGCTAAGAGCTGTATTGTGTGTAGCTGACAACGGCAAATGGAATATCGCTTGCGTTAATGTGTAATATGAGAGAATTATCATATTACTGCATGTGCTATGTGGGATATTTAATATACATTTTCGATGTGTGTGTGTGAGAGAGAGAGGGGGGGAGGGGGTGCGAGAGAGAGCTTATATCCGTAACATGTGACTTTTAAGTCCCAGGAAGGCTCTAACTTTTCCAAACATGTGTTTCAGAAAAAAAGGAGGAGAGCTTTAGATATTTCACCCTTGAGGATGTCTTCAACAGCTCTCTGAAACCAAAGTCCTACAACATGAGGTGGATTTCAGGTGGGAGAATTAATTAACCTGTGTAAAAAAAAAAAAATACATAAATAAAACTGTGGGACACTAATTACAGCCAGTTGTTGTCTTCTGAACTGTAAATCTGTCATCTTAGATTCTTGCAAAGTGCAAAAATCTCCAATACTTGTGTTACTAACACACTGAGACTGATCCCCTTCGCAGGGTCAGGCACGTGGCATTATTGGCACATGTTGAGTTGGAAAAAGTGGTAGATTAAGACTGTTTAAAGCAAACAGTTAATATGTGCCATGCCAGTGTCATAAGATTTCCTTCCTCTTCCTCTTTAGCTTTTTAGTGAAATATCTTCAATTTGATATTTTTCCCTAGAACAAAAGTGATCAAATGATTTGTCCATAACAAATATATCAAAGACTATTTTTGCATTCATAGTTAAGAGAGGATGACAAACCCTGAACATTTTGTGCCGCTATGATTTGGCATCAGTGGTTTTAACCCACTGTGAACTCAATCACCATGGAGTCTAATCCTAATTGTAACCCAACCCAACCCATAGATTTTAGAATAGAATAGAATAGCCTTTATTGTCATTATACAGCTGTACAATGAAATTGGAGATTAGAGAAAGGTCATTTTAGTGGGTATAACTCCAGCATATGAATAAATGAAGTAGTAGTTATAGCAGGACACTGCAGAAGGTTTAATTTCCATAAAATCGTAGCAGCATTTTTTAATGAGGAGGCTTTGGTACATATTGAGGTTGTGGTCTGTACAGTATATGTCTGTGTGTCAAATGCCTTCACAAACATTTTGTTTGTATTACACTTCTGGATGTTTCTTTCGGTTTTTGAAGATCCTTTGTATTTTAGTTTGGCTCCCTAGTTAGTTTGATACTTTCCTTTATTCTCTACTTGGTAAATGGACTCGTTTTTATATAGTGCTTTTCTACTCTTTCTGAGCACTCAAAGTGCTTATACTGTACAACACGTTTGCAGTTACCCATTCACACCACCATTCATACAAGCATTTCCATGTGTAACAAAGCTGATTGCTTTATTACCTAACATTTACAATTCAATTCAATGTTATTTATACAGCGCCAAATCACAACAAACAGTCGCCTCAAGGCGCTTTTTATTATAAGGTAAAGACCCTACAATAATTACAGAGTAAACCCAACAATCAAAACGACCCCCTATGAGCAAGCACTTGGCGACAGTGGAAAGGAAAAACTCCCTTTTAACAGGACGCAACCTCCAGCAGAACCAGGCTCAGGGAGGGGCAGTCATCTGCCACGACCGGTTGGGGCTGAGGAGAGAGAGACAGGGCAAAAGACATGCTGTGGAAGAGAGAGAGGGATTATTAATAAGTAATGAGAAAATGCACACATTCCAATCCAGCACTTGCATTGGAGAGCAACTTGGTGTTCAGCATTTTGTCCAAGGATAATTTGGCATGTAGCCCGGAGCAGCCAGGAATCAAAACGCCAACCTCCCAATTAGTAGGTGACCTTCTCTACCTCCTGAGCTACACCCCTATTTGTGACCTCTGTTTGTATTCTATTTTATTAGCCATCATTTTTTGTGACCCCTGTCTGTTCTGTTCCCTGTCATCTCTCTGTGTGTCGAGTTTCTTCATTTGGGTTTCACTGTGTGCTGGTTCCTGTTTTATTTTAATAGTCTTGTGTCTCATGTGCTTCGTATTGAGTTTTACCTTCCCTGTCTTCCTCTGTTCTTTGTCACATCCTCCCTAGATAGTAGTGTGTTTCCTTGGTCTGCCTTCACACTGTTTCCTTCCAAGTCAATTCCTTTTGTTGTTGAGTGTTGTTAAGTCTCCTGAGTCGTGCACTGGGGTCCACCACTGCCGTCCATACTGCTGAACCATGAGAAACTTCTTAAATCTGCCCTTGTACCAAAAAAACTGTAGGAAAAAAACTGAAACTGAACTGCTTAAAAAATCTGAATACAAAACTGAAAATCTTTCACCTCTGGGTCTTTCCAACTTCCTAACATTAAGTGTTTGTTTTCCCTTTTGAATGTGTTTAGTTTCAAGGCTGACCTGACAAGAATGATAACATTACTATGATATGATTTATTTCTAACTTTTGGCTCTGGAAAATCTAAAAGTCAAGATTTTTTATGGGCTGTGCAATACTGTTCTTAATTTGAACTTTTTTCGTAAAACTCGGGAACTTGCCCTTTAAGAGTCAGCCTGAGGGAGTTATGACACATCATGAATGAAATCATCTGTGTCCGTGAAATTACATACTTTTGTAATTACTCAAGGTTGTGTTTTTTATTATAATGTTATCATTTATTCACTGCCTTAATTAATACATGTCCTCCCTTTTAAGCAGAATATTCAGTGGTGTGCATTCATCTTTCTTATCTTCCTTCACAGACCATCAATATCTGCATATGTCAGAAGGCTCGGTGTCCCTCTATGACCTGCTTGCAAACAACAAATCAGATTTTTTGAGCAAAGACACATTTGTAAGTTGTTCCTCCACATGCACATCCACAGCCGTCTATTTCCATATAGATGCAGCGTTGTCTGTATGCAAGGTCGTGAGGATGTGTCTGTAAAACTCTCAGAATCTCTCTGTTCAAAACACAGACTGAAAAACATGCCTATGATTACCAGCTGTCTTCTGACCACAGATATGTTGCATTTATGAGCAACTACTCCAAGGTAAAGCACCTTTATTTATTCATATCAAACCTGATTCCTATTCAAAGCATTTTAGGGGGAAAAAAAGCTTGCTTTGTTTTTGTCCCATTAGTTGTGGAGACATTCATTCACAGCTTCATATTCACTTTATCATCGTGAGTTAAAGTGAGTACCCTAACTATTTTCTTGGATATAAAAAAAACTATACGCTACTGTTATAGTTCAGCAGACTCCAATTATAGGCACCGCTTTAAGTTTATGTTCAAATCTGTTTCAGAGAATTTATCACACCGTCTGACATTCCTGATAAAGTCCAGTACTTTGCGTGGGCCCCTGAAGGGAACAAACTGGTATGTTCAGGGACAGACTGATGATTGTAGGCTTAACTTTGAATGACACTTATGCTTTGAAGTAGGTGATAGATTATCATACACAATCTTTCTCTAGTTCACCAAACTGTGCATTATTTTGGTGGTTTATGTCTCCTTTTTGACTTTCTTTTTTAACATTTCTAGGCCTTTGTTTGGAACAATAATGTGTATATAAAGACTAGCCCCAAGACTCCACCACAACAAGTCACATTCAGTGGGGAGGAAAATGAGATTTTAAATGGAATCCCAGACTGGGTATATGAGGGTAAGTGGAACATAAATGAGTCATTTATATTCAGTGTTTCCATGAAGAAACCTGACAGTTACTGCTTTGTTCTGGGTGTACAGGAAGAGAGCCACCTCCAGTTGTGCTTTGTCTGATCATATTCCACTTATCCATTTACATTTGACATTTTAATATCAAATATCTGTAAATAAACCATATCAACTGCATTCAAACACAAAAAACATCAGCACTAGAAAGGAAGTCATACTTAAGTAGCATTTAGAGGCATGCAGTAAGAAGCTTACGCCTCACATTGGTTGTCAACCCCCTGGAAACTTCCCATCAGAAAAGGAAAACTTGCATTCCGCGGTCATTTGGAGGTGAAATCAGTCGCACAGGAGGTGTTGCACAAAAAAAATCTCCTTATGATCGCTTTGATCGCTAGCAGATTGCTACAGCTTGCCACAGTCTGCAGTGGATGATGCCAATTTGTCGGCAAACACTCACTAAGCACTGAGCAGCACTGAAACATGAAAACATGTGACACAAACCAGAAATGGAGAGCATTCACCTTCAAAGTAAACTCTGTGCCTTTCTCCTAGAATCAACACATTTCAAAACGTGCAACTTTTACTTTGAAGGTGAAGGCTTCTCTTTGGTGTCAAACCTTTTCAAGTATTAATCCAGTGGAAGCCAGATCATGGACAGAGAAGGAACACCAGATTTTGGTGGCTGGTCTTTGAACACTGTAGCACTACAGTATGAGCCTCAGTGCACTTCTGGTTTCAATCATATTTGTAAGACTATATTTTCATAGTTATGTATTTTATTATAATGTACTTGATTATTTTGGCTATTTCCTCTTCTGCTGGACTAAAGCTACCAATTTGAACAGCGTACAAAGCAGTTACAACTCTTTCCAGGGTACTGTTTTCAGTAGAATGCATATTACTTTTAAAAGGTTAAGTACCTTTTCCTAATATTCCTGTACTTAAAAAAAATAAAATTTGGAATGCAACCCCTTAAATTGACTTTTGAGTAGTTTTACATTGTAATATTTGTAATTTTGCTTGAATAAAGCATCTTATTCCTTTTTCCACCACTGATGAATATCTAGAAAATCAGAAATGCCTCAGTCAGTAGTGGACCTATAGGTTCACTTTAATGCTTATGGTTTATCAGTAATATTTTAGGAAATACTAAAAAATTACCCTTTTTTTATGTGACACTGAATTTTGCACAATAATCACACACGTGTTGTATAAAGCGCTTTGAGTGCTCTGAAGAGTAGAAAAGCACTATATAAGAACTAGTCCATATACTTTGAAAACATGAAACCATAGTGTACCTGTATTGTACTACACTATAAGCTGTAAAAAAAAAACCCTCAACATAGCTTCATACTTTCATCCTTCCAGAGGAGATGTTCTCATCCAACCAGGGTCTCTGGTGGTCACCTGGAGGAAAGTACGTGGCTTACGCTGAGTTCAATGAAACTGGGGTCCACACTATAGAGTACTCGTGGTATGGCGAATACCAGTACCCCAGCACTGTTTCCATTCCATATCCAAAGGTAGGATACCCATATGGGCTATTTGGTTTAAAATAGACACCTATCTTTTTATTTTTTTTACATAATCAGTGTTGGCTTTTGTCTGTTATCTTTGATTCTTTTGTCACTGCAGCCGGGCACACCCAATCCCACAGTGAAACTGTTTGTTGTGGATACTGACGACCCACAAAAAATCACAGAAGTTGTTGTTCCAGCTTCATTCAGCTCAGAGTAATCTAACACTTTCTATTAAATCATTCTTTCTAAGAAAGTAAAAAAAAAACATATATATATATATATATATATACACATATATATACATATATATATACAGTCATGCCCGAAAGTATTCATACCCCTGGCAAATTTTGACGTAAATTTACTCTTATTTAACCAGAAATTATGTTTTTGACTGGAAACGACACA
>VOQJ01040116.1:0-12713 GCA_015052665.1 Apistogramma diplotaenia | reverse complement strand
CCAATGATGAAGTGGCAAAACTACAGTTCACGTGGCAACTAGAGTATGGACATCCCATTCTTAATCCATAGGTTTTAATGATGCTGTGTGATTATGGGAATCTTTGACCATTCTTCCAGAAGCACATTTGTGTTATAAAAATAACTATTATACCCTGTATATTTAAAAAAAAAAAGAAAAAGACTTTTCAGTTCTGTGCCACCAACACTTCGATACCCATAAACCATAGATGTCAGGACTGAACCTAACCTGCTGACTGGGAGGTTTTCTGTAGTCTTTTGAGATTGGTGGGGCACCGGTGCCCATCCCTTTAAATGCCCATAGAATTGCAACCACATAATATAGAGCAATAATTATTTTTGCATATGAAACCAGAGGATTTATTCATACAGTACATATGGATTCACTGTGTCCCAGAGTGCTGTATTCTTCCTCTTTGCAAAAATCATGTTGCAATCTCTAACAACAAAACGTCCTCCATGTGCTCTATCCTGTGCATTAGCATGTGCAGATATGGCATTTCTGTAGCTAGCATAATACGTAGATACAGAAAACAATTTCTTTGTGGGTTAGTGCCCTTGTAGCTACAGTACCTTATGTAGTTACTATGGATTACCTTCATATATATGCTTACAGTCAGGGTTCTGAACGGTCTTTTCATGTATAATGAGCTGAAATATTCCATGCAATTGCACTACAGCATGTATGAATGTAAAGAGATGGTCTAGCGTATTTTTTGTGTTACAGGTCTTAGCATACCCGAAGTTGATTCCTATCCTCATTCGGAGCCTGAAACATTTACCTGACATATTATTTAATCTCCTGATTCATGCTGTCAATATTCAGCTGCATATCTGAATGCACTGATTTGCAGAAGTTTGTGGCTTTGGGTATATTTTGTGTTTGAACACAGACAGACATCAATCTTGGGATTCATTCTGAGCTTAAAAGGACTCTGTGGACTTAAAGGCTGTTACCAGAATGCCAACCACATATAAACATATATGTGTGTGTGTGTGTGTGTGTGTGTGTGTAAGTTTTAGACTAGCATTTATCCATTAACATGACAGTTTGCATCAACTATAGTTAAAAAGTGACTTTTAGAGTAAAGACTGCAGACTTGTGTTCTGACGGTGTTCATGGTGTTTATGGTATAGCAATCTCTCCTTTGAGATTTGAGTTCTTGTTTAATAATATTCAATACTGGTTTCTATTTAGTTTCTATTGAGTTTGTGTTTGTTTAGCCTTGAATTCCTGGCATTATAATTCTTGTAATGAATTTCTATCTCTGTGATATCCTTGCATTTTGGTTTTTGTCTTGAGTTTATTCCATCCCACTCAGTGTTCATCGGTGTGAATTTTCTTGTCTCAGTGTTAACGTGTATTTTGGTTGTTTCCTGTTTTACTCTGATAGCTGAAGTTCTCTTGTGTCTTGCTTTGGTCCATCACCTTAGTCTTTGTCAAAGTGCCTGAGTATCTCTCCAGTTGTGTCTGTGTGATTAGATTTGGATTTTTTTCAGTTTCCTTTTTGGTTATTGAATTATATTGAGCTATTGAATTTTGTGCTCTTCTAAAAGGTTATGTTTTGTTATTGTATTCTGTCTTAGTCCTGCATTTGGGTCCTTCGTGGCACATTTTAAAGTGCAGGTGGTGTTGAATAAGACATTTAAATGTAAAATAGATTTCTACAAATGGACATCAGAGTGACCCTGCAAACCTTTTTGACTGCAAATGATGGAATGATTTCCATATCAAAAATGACATTAAAACATGTAGGACCTGTTTGATCCATATTTACTATATACTGTACTGCATCTATTATATTCAGCTTTGGTCACCTGCACTTTGGTTCAAACTGAGGTCAACGGTTACAACTGAGTATTTATAAATTTTTTTAAATGGCTTTTAAAGAAATATTCAGCTTGAGTTATGATGAGTGCAGTAGGCTGACTTAAATCTAACGGTGACTGTTATTAAAATAAATTGCACAATCCACACAGGCACATATTTATATTTCCTGGATTGAAATGAAGGCACTGTTCTTCATTTACCTGTTTCCATGGTGAATCATCACAGCTAAATTTCCCCATTACCCAAATATGTGTTTTCCTCAGGGTGAGCACAAAAACAAACTTCCCTTCTCAGAGTTAATTAATTCAGGTCAGAAAATCTTGTAACTTACATCACTGCCTCTTGCTTCCTTTAATGGATTTTAATGCTTTTCAAATATGACTGTTTGTTTGTTCTGAGAATCCAATATTACCAGAGCTAGGCTCCAACAGTCCAAAAATGATGTGGAAAACATGATGTGGCCAAGGAAGGTTATGGAGCAGAACTGATCAAAACTTCTTATTATACTTAAACTAGGCTACTCAGTAATATGATAAAATAATCCATCCATCCATCAATCCATCATTTATTTTCTTAATTGCCGGAACAAATAATTGTTATCTTGGTTTCTGATTCTTTAAAGCCATATCTGGAGTCCCTGAGATGGGTTGACTTTTCTGTCCTTTTTCATGGCTCGAGGCTGGATGCTCTCCAAACAAGACCGGTGTTTATGGTATAGCAACAACATCACACTCCACCCATTTTTAGTCCTGTGAGACAAAACAGACAATTATCACAAGAAAAATGTTTTTTTGACTGGTGCTGTTGTTATTCTGGCTTTAAAAAAACCCCCAAAAACATCTGTTATAAACAAGCAGCATAGCAGCAGATAATCTTAATTATGGGAAACTTTCTATGTGAAAGTGTTTGCAAGATGTGAAACATTCATTGTGATGTATTCACTGCTTCTGTTCTCTTCTGTACAGCAAGTCAGTAAAACTTCATGTTACAGTAAATGCCATCATGAATTTATGATGATTTAAGTTGGGTGTTTATACTGTTTGTGTGTGGTTGGTACTTATATAAATGTCACATTTAATCACTTATGTTGCTGAATTAATTAGATTTGTTGTGCACTGTTGTTTCTGTGTAAGGCTGTTTACTGACCCTGCAGGGCTCAGCATTAATGACCCGGCTCTCCATCATCAGCCAACATACTCAGAGCCTAATTTGTTCACATTATAATCAGCAGAAAGCACTGTCTTTTCTGTGGCCAGCTTACAGTCAGACTACTTTGCTGACCACGGTATTTTGCTGTGCTGGGGGAGGTGAGACAAGATGCTGCACAGGGCCTTGATTAAATACATATAATTTGAAATGTGACAATGTAATTTAAAACCTGCATGCCGCCCTGTATATTCTGTTGTCTAGCTGCTCAAATTGGCTGCCAGAGGACTGTACTTCAAAGCAGGATTTCATATTACCCAGCTAACTTTAGGGTAAACACTGGCTTTTCTGTACTACAAAGCTAGATCACTTCTTCCTGGGGTATGTCACCATGGGCTGATATGTGTGAACTTAATCTGCTCCAGAACAGATTATGTTCCAGATTAGAGATAAACACATATGGAATCACCGCCTTCTGACTAATAAGCTCTCCGGAAAATAGTGTCGCCGTTCCTGGGAGATCCCTCAGACCTCTGTATGCAGATGGCAGGAGGTTCTAGTGTTTTTAATAGTTTCTGAAGTCTTTGTGTAAATCTTTATTGGATCTATTGCCAAGTGCCTGCTCATAGGGGATTGTATTGATGGTTTTTACTTTATCATATGAAGCGCGTAGAGACGACTGTTGTGTGCTATATAAATAAAATAGAATAAAAAAGCCTGAATCCATCTTTTACCTCGTCCTTACAGGAGTGACCACAGCAGATCATCTGCCTCCATCTCGCCCTATCCCAGCATCCTCTTCTGTCACAGCAGCACTCTGCATGTCCTCCTTCACTACACCCATGAGGTTTTCCTCTTGTCCTCCTGCCTGGCAGCTCCATCTTCAACATCCTTGGTCAAGATACCCGTTATCCCTTCTCTACACACATCCAAACCCTTTAATCTGGTCCCTTCTGGTCACTCCTAACCAAAGTCTCAACATCTTCAGCTCTGCCACCTTCAGCTCCACCTTGTGCCTTTTTGTCAGAGCCACCATCTCCCCAAGAGTCTGGGTGTCATCCTTGATAGCACTCTATCCTTTCACTCCCATATCAATAATATTACCTGGTCTGCACATTTCCACCTACGAAACATAATTCGCCTCCACTCCTCCCTCTCCTCGCATACCACCTCCATCCTAATTTATAGTCTCGTTACATCTTTTATTGATTATTGTAATTCCCTTCTAATTGGCTTCCCACACAAACCCCTCCAGAAGCTTCAAATAGTTCAAAACTCAGCTGCTCGCATTATCACCAAAACCCTCATTTGACCACATCACCCAGTCCTGGTGGCCATCCACAACCCTGCCCCTCCTATCTAGACAAACTTCTTCACATCACCTCCTCATCTCACACCTTATTGTTCCCCCTGCCTGCCTCAGTACCATGGGGAAGAGAGCTTTCTCCCTCTCTGCTCTCGAGCAGTGGAATTTTCTCCCACCAGACATTTACAATATTGACTCTCTTCATATCTTCAAATCATGACTCAAAACTTACCTGTTCAGGATTCCTCACTTTAGTTCTTTTGGTCATTTTAGTTTGTTGTTTGTGCCTTTCTTGTTTTCACCCCTGTAAAGAGTTCTTGGACGCTTATAAATAAAATATATTATTTTTCTTTTTATCTCAGTTCCATTCAATTCATTTCAATTTATAAAGCTCCAAATCACAACAACAGTTGCTTCAAGGCACTTCCTGATTCACTAACTGTCATCCAACCAGCTTCTTCCTCATTTTTTGATAATCTTTGCCAACCTCTTCCTTCAAATACTTTCCTCCATCCTATTACTGTCACATCAGTTTATTTTTCGTCTGTAGTTGCACAAAAACCCAGACTGATATTTGGATTGTCTTCAAAATTTTGTGACACAGTAATTTCTCCCCGTTGATGAGCCTATTATTGGTGTGATGATCATGATGAAGTAATAATAATTCTTCCTGTTTTGACCACTAAGTTTAATTATGAAGAATGTGTCATTTGCTACATATTCATAATTACAGCATAAATTGTGTTTTTTGGTGAGCTTGTACCATCTACTGTACAGTATTTTAAATGTCATCCAGAGTGTGTGGCTCTCTGAGTTATTCTGCAGGAAGTTCAACATTCTTCCTGTGAAAAGTTTGCATCAAGTTGAAGATTTTGAAAAAACGTTTTCACTAAAATCTCTCAAAAAAACAAAAGAAGATATTGATGTTGTCATGAGAGCTAGACCCCATTTATCTGCTGTTATAATGTCAGTTCTCTGTACTGCTGTTCTTTGTTTTTTGCCTCTTTTTTATATTCTGTCAAATTGGTGACATTAAAAGCATTCCACATTACCCATTAAGAGTTTCTATTTGTAATGTGTCCATGGATCTACAGACAGCTTCCAGTGCATTACTGTGAAATTAAAGCGAAAGATCATTCTGTGGTATGTTCAGAGAGGGTTTATGGACACATTATTTTTTTTCTCTTTTGATTTGCTCTCTGAAGGCTGTGCTGTAACTGAAATGTTTCATGATGTTTAATGCATGAGTGGGATTTAAACAGGATTTTACAAAAACTTTCTTTGAGAGATGCATTTAAACACTCATTCACATTCTCATGTTGAAACAGCTTTCAGCAGTTATTTCTGATACGCCCCCACCGCCCCATAATGGCCACAAAGTCTACAGTGTCTGACAAAAATGCACAAAGATATGTTGATGCTTTTGACCATATGATGAGGATGGTCAGGAGATGAAGATGAAGATGGTCAGGAAACTGGCTGCAAGAACAGCAGCCAAGACGGATGAACTCTGTGTGTTTAGTACAGTAATGGCAATTCAAGTGATGCATGTATGATGCATACCTGCTTACGTTTGAATCTTAATTTTCCATTTGGCTCAGGCAGAGCAAAGGCTAGATGTGGCCCAGGGTCTGCATGATGCCCAGGTCCAGAATGGGTCTTATACAGAGCCAGATAAAACTAATCTGTATGTAGGCAGTTCAAAGGTGCACAGGATGATGAGCCTGTAGAGAGCATTGGCTAAATTTACATGGAGAAATTTCTGGATTTTTATGGGCAAAGGTACAGAATTTTATAATTGCACCTGGATTTCCATTTTTGAGCATCAAAATTATTGAATGATCCTTTTTTCTGGGGTCAAAATGGGCTGTGATGGGGAGCCAGAATGGCTCAATGGATGAAGGAGGCCACCTGCAACATGAATGTGGTGCAGGTGGCCTGGCTTCACATCCAACCTCAGGTGCTTTCCTGTGTGTCTCCCCACCTTCCTGTTTATCTTCACTGTTCACATCTAATAAAAGTGAAAAAAAGGTTTGTGATGGTCTTCAAGCTTATATGTGACCTAATTGGTCCACAAATACTGTACGTATGGCAAAGGGGCCACGTTACCTCATATTATTTGACATTTGATAAATAAAAATGTAATACATGCCTGATAAATGTTACCTGTAAAATATCCTGTTCATTTTCCTTTGAAGAAAGGCCAGAATGTCTTTGCACCAACAGTTTGCAGGAAAAAAAAATGTTTTGGTGTCAAGACATCAGAAGTGCAACTATACACCGATATTTAATACACACCTGTACACACCTGTACAAATACAAACCTTTCAGCTGAAAGCAACATGTTTACCCTCCTTCCTAGAGTGCAATCAGAAAAAAATGGGGAATCTATAATTTAGAGTGAATGAACCATGTTTAAGAAAAAAAAAAGCAACCAGCCAACCAACCAAAAAATAAATAAAAGAAAATAAAAATCCTGAATTACAGCTCTTCATTGCACAGTACCCCCTGGATCCATCAAACATCATAAAATGATGATGCACTATATCCTGTGTGCTGTCTAGAGGGGATTCAGTTCAGCTTTCAGCTAGAGGGCTTTCATCACTGCAGTGCCATCATCTCTGCCAGGAATGCCTCTCTATTTCAATTTCAGCGACCATTTCAGAAATCTTTTCAGCCCTCAGACTCCAAGAGATTATTCTCTTAAAGGGGATCATCACTCAAATTAAAAATTAATGTTTCTCCTGTGCTGGATGGCAGTGCCTTGAATATTGATGACTATGAATTCTATCCTTGGGCCAAAAACCAGATCAGCTTCAGAGCAGGATGGAGTTAAAAGTACGCCCATGCTTAGGCTGCTTAAAATTCTCATTAAAACACATTATAATAGTAACTTTTGACTTAATTAGTAGAACCTCTATTAGCTTTTAGCTGATAGTATTCATTTTTAACAACTAAAAAAGAAAAGAAGTCTGTCATTTTAATGTCATGTGCAAGCATGAGTCGCCACTGTAAATCTCTAAACACCAGCCACACTCTGGTGTATGTATATGTATATTTTACTTATACTTTGGGGCACCTTCAAAAGCTACACTTTGCTAGTACCACGTTGGACCCCTTTTGCCTTAATTCTTTGTGGCATAGATTCAACAAGGTGCTGAAAACATTAGTCAAAATGTTTGGGCCAAACTGCACGATAGCATCATGGAGCTGCTGCAGGTTGGTTGACTGCACAGCCATGAAGGAAACCTCGCGTTCCACCACTGTCATGTTTTTGCACTTACTGCAGCCAAAGCGCAGACCAACCACAGCTGAGAGTTTTAAGGTTCATTTTTGGGTCATTTAGGGAAATGAAAGAAATAATGAGGAAAACCATTGTCAGGCAAACTCGGGACAGGGATACACAGGGATACAGGCAGTATCTGCCTGAAATGTGTTTGAAACCTATTTTTCCATCGAGCTCACACGGACCTGTCAGAGACAACCAAAGGCTAGATGTGGCATGGGGACTGTATAATGTCCAGGTCTTACCTGCAGGTGCACAGCTGCTGAGCCTAAGATGGCAGAGATCCACTCATAGGCAGAAAGACAATGAGCCCACTTCTCCACCAGAGAACATAGAGAAAGAAAGGAGGAAAGAGGGTAAAAAAGGAAGAAAAAAACCCAGAAAGGTCGCAGAGCCGAGTCAAACCCGGACAACCACATACCAAAAGTGTTCTATTGGATTGACATGTAGTGACTGTGGGGACCATCTGAGTACAGCCACACATAAGTGGTAGTGAGAGTGTCCCCATAGGAGAAAACTTGGTGATTGGAGTATACTTCATGGATTTTACAACAAAGATGGAAATGGCTGTGGTGAACATGTAGTTTAAGAAGAGGGAGGGACATACGGATGAGAGTGGAAGAACATGGACACAGGTAACAACATTTTACGCAGAAAGTGCAATCTGAAAGATATCGGAGACTGCAAGGTGGTCTCAGGCGAGAATGTAGCTTGGCTGCATCGGATGGTAGTCTGCAGGTTGACTTTGGCCACCAAGAAGAGGAAGCGACTGCAGGCAGAAGCAAGGATTAAAAGGTGGATTTAGAAGAAGGAAGTATGTTGCTCAGAGTTCAGGAGAAGTTGAGACAGACTCTGGGTGATCTGGGCTGGCTGTGTTGTTGTGTGCATTGTTTAGTCTTTTTAGCTTTTACAGTTCCTTTATAATTCCACTAACTTTCCTTCAAAGCGCCATGAGACAGTTTATCTTTCTTCCATTTGCGTTCTTGTTTTCTCGTCTGTCAGTCCAAGTACAGTATTATCATTCAGCTATGGCTCAGGTTTGCCTCAAGATCTCAAGTACTTATGATCATGCCCATATGTAGGAGCAGCCACGGGTTGTGCAAAGGTTAAATGCATCAATAAGATTTAGACAGCTGACCCAGTTAGCTTTCCAGCAATTAAAACCCGGTTCAGCATTATCTCTGTCAGGAAATCAGAAAAGTCAGTTATGAAGTTATTGCTGTATTTAGGAGGTCGATAAATAATTTTGCACAGTAGTGGGTTCGATTTAGTCAGCTCAAGCATACACAGCTCAAAGATGGCCAAGAAAACATTCAGTAGTTGCCTGCAGTTATAAATTTCTAAATTTCTGTACCTTTTGTGACTGTCCGGAGCACCGACACTCCCATTTGCATAATTGTCTTCCTCTAACGAGTTTGCAGGAATCGCTCCATGCACTTTATCGTTGTCATTAGCGTGTACAGCTATGGCATTTATCTAGCTAGCATAACATGTAGATACAGACAGTTTATCATTTCTATGTAGGTTAGCGCACTTTTTAGCTACTTCCTGTAGTTACTATGTATTTCTTCCATAAAAATTATTACAATCAAGGTCATGGAGATTCCATTGATGGCTAGTATGCTGAAATATTCCAAAAGATGGAACTACAGCATGTATAAATGTAAATATGTGGTCTGGCTGACTTTTTATCTTATAGTTATAGTATTATTATATTAAAGAGCTAAAATGATTAAAATTAAAATGATCTTTCAGTCTACAAATCCATAGAAATGACTTTGTAACCCTTTCCAGACTGACAGATTTTTAATTTTCTTAAAGAAACGTATGTTCTTGAGTTTCTTTAAATCATGGCATGGCGTGTTGCTCACTGGTACTATTTAGGTAATTTCTTGATTCTTCATGGTCCTGAGTCAGTTTACCCAGCATCTCTGAGCTTTTTGGACTTTCGAGCTTTGTTTTTGTAAATATTCTGCTGTAAATGTTCATATTTGCTTCGTGTGTTCTTGGTTTGTTAGGTCTCGCTCTCAGTTTGTACTTGTTTTAGAGTTGAATTACGCCCTTTGTTCTCTTGTGTCAGATCTCTTGTATTATGTTCCTTCATTTCTGTGTTGTTCCTGTTCAGTTTGCTCACTTCCTGTTTTATTTAGAAAAAAGTGTTTTATGCTTGTCGTCTCTGATTTAGTTCCCAGCTGTCTCCACTTCCCCAAATTGCCATTCTGTGTCTATATCAGGGGTGGGCAACTCCAGGCCTCGGGGGCTGGTGCCTACAGGTTTTAGATGTGTTCTGGTCCAACACACCTGAATCACATATAGAAGTCATTAGCAGGACTCTGGAGAACTTGACTGCATACTGAGGAGGTGATTCAAAATTCAAAATTGGTATCATTTCAACAATTTCAGATAAAAAACTTGAGGTGCTAGGTCTGTGACCATACTGCTACTTGGTAAGTAACAAAAAACAAAAAGACATAGAGGTCAAAATGCATCTGCCCCTATGGTTCCCCTTCCAGAGCCAAGGCAATAACTGATAAAGTACAAACACTTTATGTATGGAAGGTATGTTTTTTATCCTTTGATTGTCCAACATGATGGCTACATGCCATACCTTTACATGAAATAAGGCTGGAGCATCTACTGTATGCATAAAGCAAAAAAATCTGCAATTTCATATTTGCAGCTTTAAAGATGTAAAGTGAATCTATGTCAGCTGAAGGAATATATGAATAAAAATCAATCATTGAGAATTTTTAGGTTATGATGCTATGATAACTTGCATTAAGTAACAAGGTCACAATGAAAAAAGCTTGAAAAAGCCTAGAAACACCACAAACTGCTGAGTTTGCATTTTTAGCTCCTAACATGCTAATTTGTGTCTTTAGGGAATGCGATAGCAATGCTGAGGAAGATTTTTCTTCAATGTTTTTAGCCCAGATAATAAAGTTCATAAATGGGACATATCCTGGATGAGTAGCAGGAAGGCACATGCTCATCTGTACTCGCATCACAATGATTTCGGAGATGATAGCAAATCTAGTTAGAATAAAACCAGCTGTTGCCTGGTGTAACCTTCAAGAACAGATGGCCACTTTTGCAAAAAGCTCTGTCTTTGAGATCCAGCCAGTGAAAGTGCATTCTTGTCCTTAGAGCACCCGAAGCAACTCGCTGAAATTGACTCAAAATGAGGAAACATCTTTTTTTTTCTGTTGCCAGCTCCACAACTGAGTGCACACACTTGATTTAGAGAGAGAACGGTGAGGACGATTGCAGCATTGCATTTTACACAGGTGTCATGGATTTGATCTGAGGACTCAACATTCAACAGATTTAACAAAGAAGCTCAAAAAAGCTCAGTCAGCTGTCACTGTCAGGTATGGAGGGGGATATCCAGGCTGAATGACACCAACCATGTGGTACCAAGTGTTAATAGACAATACAAATCAGAGTTAATATAATTTTAAATACAGGCAAAGTTAGAAACTGTTAGAGAGTAAGATCCACACTCTTATGTGTTCTCATCAGAACTGCATTCTGAAGTTCTCACACTGTCTCAATCATCTTCATCATGGTGGTTCCAGCTTTGTCTCTTGCAAAGGTGCTGGCAAGACAGACACGGGAGCTGGTGTGCATTCAATAAAGCAGCCCTCAAGCAGCTTCACATAAACTTGTACCAGTGCATCTCCCCACTGCAACCCACACAGAAACAGAGCGAGTGAGGGAGGAAGTGGGAGGGACAGGACGTAGAATAACAGAATAACAAAGTTAGGAAAAGAATAGAATAAAATGCAGTAGAAAAGAACAGATCAGTGCCATGTAGGAGAATGTCGCACTTTCTAGAATATAAAATGGAACTTCTGAAAAATATACATAAAATAAAATGGTTAAAGAATGTATAGATTGTTAAAGAATGAAGGAATTAATGGTTGCTGTGTATGACTGGATATCCTAGTAACTGTCCCTATTTAATAATGAACATAATGAAATCTTCTGTTCTACTGCCTCAGTAGACACATACAGTCAGTTAGGCAGTATTTTTCTTGTGCCTAATCACATGTGCCATGGTGTAAGGCAGGGGTGCCCACACTTTTCAGAATGAGAGCTAATTAAAAGATGACCAAGCCAAAAGGATCTACCCACAATAAAAATGCAAAACACATATTTATTTTATATTATTATTTAAAATCATTATTATTGCATATTTTGTGCTTTTAGGATAAAGAATATTTTAATTAAATTTAAATTTCATCTATTAGGTTGTTTTGCATAACTGCACACATTGCACAATTCAACTGTATACATTCAAGATTCAAAAAACATTATTCATCCCCGAGGGGCAATTGAGGGCACGCAAAGCATCAGGGGCAACAATGACATAAATATCATATGAAATTAAGGAAAAAAGGAAAAGTATCTGAATATCGCAAACCAGATGGTTAGGGATGAAACCAACGATCTGGTTACCTTATTCTGATGACTTGCACTGAATGGCATCCACTAAGGCTGCATAATTCGGAGAGTAGCTGTTGATAGCCAGCCTCAAGCAGACTTCCAGATGATCATCAGTCATGGTAGAACGGTATTTGGACTTTATAGTCTTCATGTGGGAAAAGGCTGACTCACATAAATAGGTGGAACCAAATAATGCAGTCAGGAAGGTGCTCACCGATGTTGTCCTCCTGAAATCTATGACCATCTCCTTCGTCTTGCTGGTGTTGATTTGGAGAGTGTTGGTGTCACACCAGCTGACGAAGTCGCTGATGACCCCCCTGTATTCCTTGTCGTTCCCGTCCAATACACATCCGATGATGGCTGTATCATCCGAGAACTTGTGTAGGTGGCAGTGGTCTGAGTTGTACCTGAAGTCTGACGTGTACAGACTGAACAGAAAGGGTGAGAGGACCGTGCCCTGTTGCGCCCCCGTGCTGCAGACTACTACATCAGAGACACAGTCACGGAGCCTCACATACTGTGGTCTGTTTGTGAGGTAGTTGATGGTCCATGTAGTCAGCTGCCTGTCCACACCGGCTGCCTCCAGCTTCCCTCTCAGCAGTGCAGGCTGGATGGTGTTGAAAGCACTGGAGAAGTCAAAGAACATGACTCTCACAGTGTTCCCCGCCTGCTCCA
>VOQJ01040109.1:2683-13879 GCA_015052665.1 Apistogramma diplotaenia | reverse complement strand
CAACAAACTTAATACGGCATTTAAAGAACAAGCACTTGGCGGAATATGGTGAGTTCTTTTTCTAACTTCGCTTGGTGTTTCACTATGGGAATCGCCTTGGTGTGACCAACTACGGAAGCTCCAATGACACCACGTCTGTCTGTGACAGACCTGTCGAGCCGTGCTCAGGGCCCCGCCCCTCACGCTAACACGGCTGACCAGCTGCACCTTATTCATTCTCGCTTTCTTCTCGTGAGAAACTACATCGAGCTCCCTCAGCGCGTCCAGGTTAGCTTGGTTAACTGCCATCTGAACAGTCAGACAGCAGTTAACGCAGCCCACACTTGCTAACACTCGCCCGTATGAGTGTGACAGTGAGAAAGCTAAACAAATTACCCAAAAAATAATAGAATTCATAGGACATTTAACTTTTTGCACTATTTAGCCTGTTGAGAGCTTCACTGTTTTCAGTCTGTTAAAGATTGTTACTGAGTTAAATTTAAATGTTTTTTTTTTAACTTTTAACTGAATAGTTGTTGCATTGTGCCTGCAGTAAAAGAGTAAAAAAACAGTTTTTGTTTAAATTATGGTGCTTTTGTGGTTCTTCTTATCAGCTCTGGCATTGTTACACAAGACATATATTAGTGTGAATAATTAAAAGATTATAAAATAGAAAGAAATTGGCCTGCTAGAAGAATAGAGTTTCTCTTGGCAAAGTAACTATTTGGCACAAGATATTCAGACCATGTTTTTGTTTACTAAAGCTGCCAGACAGGACAAGTAGAAGGAAAAAAGAAACCGATGCAATTCTGTCATAACTTTCTCATATAGCCACAGTGATTTCAACACAGATGAAAACACTTCATTACAAAATAACTGCTGTTTTCATCCTATCACATTTTTTAGGCTAGCTGCACTGCCCTGTTTCAGAGGATTTAGTGTTACAGTGCCAGGCAGGGTTTTTAGCTGGGACATGTCTTTTGGGATGTCTCAGTATCTAACTATAATGAGCATATTTCACTACATCTTCATTTTAATTGCCTGCTTCATTTAGAAGCTACAAAAATATCTTGAACTTCTGACAACAGTGTATATGTTTTTGATATTAACATTAGATCAGTAGGCCAATGAGTGTTTAATCTGTAACACTGAAGAATGATGCAGGTCAGTCACCAGACATACTTCTGAATATGTCATTTATGCTGAAACACATTTTCCTTAAGCAATAAGAATGTATACATTATTTGCGTTGTATGAGTCACAACTACTCCCAGCTTTTGACATGAGTGGGTGTTTGTCACTTCAACAGTAACACCATACCCTGAAATGTTTAAAACAGCGTGACAGGGAGTTGTGGTAATATAGTTACACAATGTTCAAACATAATCATTTAAGGCATTTTCCTTTCCCAATCTAAACCTGAAGGTAAAGGTCATTGGCCAAAAAATCTCATTGATGGTTGACCTACAATCAAACTTAGTTTCTGTTCCAATATATCATATATTGTCAAGTAGAATATTTGACAGTGGAGCTTCATAGGCCAGCTGGTCTCCTGTTCCAATCTTCAGTTCACGTGTGAACTGTAGTCTCAGTTTCCTGTTCTTAGTTGAAAGCGGTGGCATCAAGATGGTTGCATGTGTTGCATGTGTTCAGAGCTACTCTTCTGCATGCCTTGGTTGAAATGCATGGTTGAGTTGCTTGGTCCTTACTATCAGCTCAAGGCATCTTGCCATTTTCATCTGACATCAACAAGGTATTCTCACCCAGAGACGTGCCACTCGCTGGTTATTTTCTCTTTTTCAGGCCATTCTCTGTAAACCTTAGAGATGGTTATGCAGGGAAATTATTGTCTGGCTTCGACAACCATTCCATGTTCATAGTCACGTAAATCACCTTGTTTTCTCCATTTGGCATCAGTTACAGTTTTAAGTATAACAGGTGAGCCGTTATGCTGCTCTCGGGTTGAATGCGCTCCGGATTAGGTTCTCTTTGAAAACCTCTTTGTATCTTTTCATTCCATTCTTCCTACCATCCACTCCGAGTACTGTCCCCACACTTTCTGTCAAATGATGATGCTGCCATCCTCATGCTTCACTATAGGTGTTGTATTAGCAGTGGCAGGTTGACCTTCTACCCAAACAGTTCAGTTTATGGCTCACAAGATCAATCAGGCTCATGCTCTCAGTCTTTTAATGCTGTTTTGAAAACTCCAAGCAGCGTCCCAGTGGGAGGGTGTGTGCGCATTCTAGTTAATGCTAGAAATTAATATTTTTCAAGAAAATATTTACATTTTTACTTACCAGAAATGTTTGGTATTGACATCCCTTGAAAGGGTTTATTCTCAGAGGAAATCCCCTCCCCTCAGCAATCAGTTTGAATGGTGCTATATATATCCAAGAATATTTTTGTTTATCAAATGGTCAGAAATACCACAAAAATGCATAGATTTCACTGACTGTGCTGTGCATTGACTGATTAAACTTAATACCATGTCATTCTGAACCAGGAAAAACTTTGCAATTTGGAATTATATTGCATTAAAATTACCTCTAGTACTCATCTAAAGAAGTGAATTTATTGTCATTAAAAATCAGTTTCATTAAAACAAAAGTTCAAGATATTTTTTAAAATATATTTTACATTGATAAGGAGAATCAATGTAGAAGTCTTTATTCATGGCTTACTAAATCTGGACCAATAACTGCTATATGAAAATAAACTCAACTGGAGTTAAGAGCAGTGTAAACTAAAATAATAGATCCATGTTTTATTGCATACAGTAAATTTTTATGTTTAAAAGGGTAAAAAAAAATAGCCATATCCAACCCATGTGATCCAGTTTACACTGTAAAAATGTTTGAATAACTCCGTGCAGCACAGACTGAAGCATCTCTGTCATGTTAAGTCTGACGATTTTGCCACATCCAATATGGAGATGACTTTGACGTACGCTTCAGCACTCCAGCGTCTGTGTATATATGTGTGTGTTTGGGAGCCGTAAGAGCCAAAAATGATGTGTAACTATGTGGGGCAATGATATTGTTGATATTGACGATATTGATTTGTCGACTAAAACTAGACTAAGACTAAATTACATTTTCGTCAAAAAGACTAAGACTAAAACTATTCTGATGACGAAATTATGACTAAGACTAATTACATTTTCGTCAAAAAGACTAAGACTAAAACTATTCTGATGACGAAATTATGACTAAGACTAAGTAACATTTTCGTCAAAAGACTAAATCAAAATTTGCTGTCAAAATTAACACTGGTTAAGAGACTTGTCTGATTGGCTTGTAAACGTTGTACATGTGATGTCTGACTACTCTTTATTCCTTGTTTCTGTTTCAGGTATTCGCAGACCTTTTGGACCCTATTATCAAAGAGAGGCACAATGGCTACGACCCTCGCGCCATGAAGCACCCCACTGACCTGGATTCCAGTAAGGTACTTACCCTGACAGCGCAGATCCTCCCCCTGGAGCTGCATTTTACTTCATTTATTTGAAAGCCAAAAGCCACAAAAATTGAGAACTGCTTGTTTTACTCTAAATAAGTATGTTGAATTTGGGAAACAAGTGTACTAGTTATATTTCTAGCTCTCTTAATATTCTAGTATAACCAATCCTAATGCAAATCAAGAAAAGTAAGTACAACCCAATGTGTCCTCCTGCAACAAGTAACATTAAACTTACCTGTCTCTGATTCAGGTCCACTCGGGTCTGTTTGATGAGCGATACGTGTTGTCATCCAGGGTGAGGACGGGCCGCAGCATCCGGGGGCTGAGCCTGCCGCCCGCCTGCACCCGAGCAGAGCGCAGGGAGGTGGAGAGAGTGGTGGTGGATGCCCTGTCTGGCCTTAAGGGTGACCTAACCGGGAAGTACTACAGTCTCACACAGATGACAGAAAAGGAGCAGCAACAACTCATTGATGTGAGTGATGCTGTTGTGTGCTACATGTACACTCTTAAACTCTTCCTTTGGCCTTGGCACAGGAGGCACTTTCCGACTGTTCATATAGTCAGTCACATAGCATCAATTAAGAGAAACCACTTCAGCTGTTATGAAGGATCCATCAGTGGGCTTTTTTAAATACATCACACATTAATAAGCTGCAGTTATTTAGCATACTTATTCAGAAAACAGGGGACGTCATGTAGACCTATGTATGTTTAGCCTGCTGTGGATGTGGTTACAGTTTCAGTAGGTGACCTACAAGAAGAAAAAAGATAGAGAGAATTTTATCACATATAATCAGAAGTGGGTGTGTTGTGGCTGCCACATTTTTCTTCTATGAGAAAAATCAGCCAGAGTATTGAATTCTCAGGTCTACCCTCCTGTTTGTGCCTGCCAGCAGGATGACTTTTAATGCTGCAAATATTAGCAAGAACAATTGGTTGAAGGATAGGTTAAGGTTATAGAGTTAGGCAAGCAGTGTCAATGGTTTGGAGAAGTCTTCAGATGTGATACTGTAGTTGTTTTGAACGTATTGTTTTCAGTGTTTTGTCTGTAGTTTGTTCTGATTTCTTGGTCCCATTAAGTTGAGTATAAATCATCCATTCTTTCTATATTTACAACAGGACCACTTCTTGTTTGACAAACCTGTGTCCCCGCTCCTCACATGCGCAGGCATGGCTCGTGACTGGCCAGATGCCCGTGGTATTTGGTAAGTGGATTAGAAGAGAGTCTGGCTGGTAAACCAAACCCTCTTTATTTATTTAATACCAGAATTAAAGAGATCCTAAATAGCTTGATTAGGGTTGATTTAGATTGCTGTTGACCTTTTACCTGATTCACCTTTTTACCATTTTTCGAGGGTGCTGTTGGGGAAAGCTTTTGCATTATAAGACAAGAATTTATGTATTTTTTAGTTGTCTGGAGGATAACAGTGACACACAATGGTTACTTTTCATATTTAACAGTTTGCTAAATAAGAGTGGGTTATTGTCATTTCTGTTATTGGCGGTTCTCTGTTGCTGAGCCTTGGTGGAGGTGTATTAGCAATGCGGAAAATGCTCCTTCAGCATTTAGTTTCAGCATGTGCTCAGGAATAACCCAGTGCAACCCATCAGCCAGCCAAAATCAATCACCAGCCTCCCTCCTCGCTCCCTCTGCCAGCTGTGTCAGCCAGCCTGTCCTCGGCTCGCCTTAATAATTCACCTTCACGTCATCCCTCCATCAGCTCTTCTTTCAGGAGCTCAGCTTTCTGTTTTTCTTCGTTCTCTTTTCTTTTTTTCACCACCGTTCTGTTTTACTTGATCTCATTTTGCCAATTGTTAATCATTTCTTACATGCCTTTTTTCTTTTGCTTCTCCTCCATGTTATTTTTCTTCCTCTTTATTGCACTCCAGTATTTTCCTTTGCTGTCTCCCCCCAAACTCTTGTCTCCACCCTCTGCCAGCATTAAGGAAATAAGCATAGGCTGCTATACTGGCTGCAAGTACTTTTATGTGTCTACTTAAAATTTAGTAACATTGTGCATAAAAGGTTGGCACTTTGTACTCAGGCACTAAAAGGGAAAATCAATGAGTGTTTTCTCTGGAAAGCATTATTGTTTTCAGCAGATTTCCTTTCTTTTTCTCAATGATCTTATTGAAAGCTGGAAATTTGACCCTAGCTTGAAAAAGGTCTGAGCATGACCAAACCTCCAATGAATCATATTATGCTGCATTTGAATTTCTTTGTGGGAGTTTGATTAGTCATTATGTGCCTTTTCTTGAACTGAAGTGTGCAGTAGGACATGTGGAAATTCTGATTTGGGACTGAATGTTCCTATATAGGACCTGTCTATAGTCTCTCCACTACTTCTTCAACACGGCTCTGACAAATACAGAAGACAGACAGTCCTCAACCACAAGCATCAATACTGTATAATCTATTATAACTTTCCTCTGTGCAGGCACAACAATGAGAAGACATTCCTGATTTGGATCAATGAGGAGGATCACACAAGAGTAATCTCTATGGAGAAAGGTGGCAACATGAAGAGAGTCTTTGAGAGGTTCTGCAGAGGCCTCAAGGAGGTAAGACTGCATTTGTGTGTGTGAGAGAAGATATTTTAAAGGAGTTTAAGAAGAAAAGAATTAAAGAGAGAATTTAGGGGATTGAGCAGGTGTGGTGTTTTTTTCCCGCTTTGATCTGTGTGCAAGTCTGATTCTGCACCACAAGAAATTACAGCCAGCAAATCAGCCTGATGTTGGCTCAGTATGATTTAATAAAAGTAGTGGAGGCTAAATTTGATCATGGTGGACTGTGGGCCTGCATTAATATGGCTTTATAGGTTTAATAAGCCTAGGGCAAGATGTTTAACACAGTCTAAAAGCATTTCTATAGAGAATGCTTGCAAATGGGAAAAAACTGCTTACACCAGACTTTGACCTAGCATGTAGACAGACACCCAAAATGGTCAGGCAAACATACACTGTTTATCCAAGCGGGCCAAGTTCCCCCTTTGAGAAAGAGCAAAAGGCAAGCAATACAACATCTGGTGCTGTTATGCAATAAAAGGTATGAGAGCTCTGAATAACACCCTTCAGAGCTGCATAAGCATTGGGTTGTGTGCCGTTCCACTCCCACCAGTGTTCATTCAACAGTCACAGAAGTGAGCAACTCCCTGTTCTTCGCTACAAAATCTGAAAACTCAAATGCTACTGATGTGACTGGTGTCAAAAATGTGGTAATTAATGCAGTCAGGGAATGACAGACTCAGTCACTGTGTTTCAGGTGGAGCGTCTGATCCAGGAGAGAGGCTGGGAGTTTATGTGGAACGAGAGGCTTGGTTACATCCTCACCTGCCCCTCAAACCTGGGCACAGGACTCAGGGCCGGTGTCCACGTCAAGCTGCCCCTGCTGAGCAAGGTGAGTTTAATATTTGTTATCAAATCAATCAAATGTCCATACACGTGGTTTGTTGGATTTTGGAGTCACATGCATTTAAAGCACAAGCTTTGCACTGTTTTACACAACATAGTTAGAAATTCTATTATGCAACAGTTTCTAAAACCAATAACTTATTTCCAGGCTCCAAATAAGGGGATTAATTAGGGTGTTATGAAATGTTTTTAGAAATCTTGGCTGTGAATTGAAAACGTCTAAAATAAATGCTTTAAAATGTCTCAAAACTGTCTGAAATAACTCCTCTTCATCTCAGGATGCTCGCTTCAGTAAAATCCTAGACAACCTGCGTCTGCAGAAGCGAGGGACAGGGGGTGTGGATACTGCGGCCGTGGGCGGTGTGTTCGACATTTCCAACTTGGACCGCCTGGGACAGTCTGAGGTAGGGTGAATAAAAGGTGTGACTGTGTCCCTGACCTTTAAATGCAGATATTACCTGTCAAACTGCTTTTGCTGCTGTTGTACATTAACCAGTAGTAGTAGTAGTAGTAGTGTGTGTGTGTGTGTGTGTGTGTACTCTGCATTGTTGGAAGGTTTGTGATAAACTATCCCTGAACAAGCAAAGACTCAGTACACTGAAAATTCTTAACCATGTTATCTAGAAAATATTAACAATATGTCAGGGAGAAACTAACAGTTGCTAAATCATTTTAATAAATGAATATTTCGTGAGTTGGATTCTTTGGAGGGCAGTTTAATCGGTTTTTCAGACCAAAGGGAGCTGCAGCTATTTTTCACAAGTGCAAGAGGAGAAGAGAATATTTTTTCAGGCTGTACATGTAATCTGTCTTTGTTATGTCCTTGGTGTCGCTGTCACATGAGTACAGTACAATAGAGCAGTTCTCTATTGTTGTTTTATTCTGATGGCATGCAGATAGGGGAGGCTCTTTGCTGTTTCTGGGCAAAGTTCAGTGTGCAAAATTAGCCTTCAGTTTGGTACAGATTAAGAATCACTCATCTAATTTTCTTCCTTTCTAACATGGCCAGACTGTTGAAAGGCTTGAGCATGTGGGTTGTTTGGTCCTCCATCTTCTGGACTGATGATCTCTGAGCTCCTCCAAGGTTGGGGGGTCAGTAAGTTAAGGAATGAGGATGGAGGAATGAGAGAATTGTGACTATTTGCAGCAAAGTGTAGGAGGACTAAAGGGAATTGTTCCTCTTTAAGCCAGTGTTAGCAAATACAGATTTCAATCTTATTTGTTGGCACCTTTCAAAATGCCCGAGGTCATCTTAGAATGCAAAATTAACAAGGTTAACAGTAAAAACACAACCTCTGCAGAGGTTTGAGGCACTAAAAGTCATGTGATGATGTGTTGTAAGTTGTTTTAATTCATCAATTAACCTGATATAAAGTACAACACTCATTTAGTGAGCCATCCTTTACCCATAAAGCAATACCTGTTCTTCAGGTAAACGATAGTGTCTTGTTTTTTTAGGCAAACAGCAAGTAGGTTGTAATTTGAGACAGGCTGGACTTTGTGATACTACTTTGTGTCAGAAAAAAATCTAAACCGCTATCCATCGGGACAGGCTAAAGCCTGTCCCAGCTGTCGTAGGGTGAGAGGCAAGAAACACCCAGAACACATCAACGGTTTGTCACAGGGCTGACACAGAGACGAACAGCGATTCGTGCTCACGGCCAGTTTAGAATCAGATTAACCTAATGTCTTTGGACTGTGGGAAGAAGCCTGAGTAAGAGCATGTACAGGATTCACACCAAGGACCTTCTTGCTGTAATGTGACCACGCTATCCACTGCAGTGCTGTGCCACATGCTGTGAGAATTTAATGTGTAAATAATTCTGGGCTGTGTGTTATAGCTCAGATCAGCTGTACATTTGAAGTTTTTGAGGTGGGCTTTGCTTGTATAGCTCTGGAGGAGGCCGTCTCATGGCTCAGTTAAGAGTACAGGCTGCTTGTATTTATAGCTGGTCATCTCTGTTTGTTAGTTCAGCTCAGTTCAAACCTGAGAAAGGTTTGTTTAGAGCTGCAGACTGTTGTGTATCTCCAGCATGAGAGAGCTATTATGGTACTCTGTATTGGGATTTCAGTATTTTACTTAAGGTGTAAACAATTTTGACTCATGTTAATATTTTCTGTCGTGTGTGGCTTTACCACACGCACACACACAACTGTTGACTTGGTCAAATGACACTCTCTTATTTTAAAAATGTGGGAGAATAATTATATTTAGGAATAGCATCTGCTTTATATGCTTTGTTCACGTTTGTTACTAAAATGTGGCGTCTCCATCCCTCAGGTCCAGCTGGTGCAGACAGTGATTGATGGCGTCAACTACCTAATTGAGTGTGAGAAGAGGCTGGAGAGAGGCCAGGATATCAAGGTGCCCCCACCCATCAAGTTTTCCAAGTAGACACTGATCCCTCACCTCCCCACACAGACCTCTGGGCACGCACAAATGCCTCTCTCTGTGCCCATAGATATTACAAATATCTATGTCATCGACTCATTTATTACTACTACTTATCTAATAACTCCATCCTACCCCACAGCATACCTCTTTAGAATATAATCTCTATATTAGGTGTAGCTTCACAATCCCAGTACTGCTTTGGGCTTATAAGTGAGTGAAACCCACTGCAGTAAATTCAAAGCTTGATTTAAGCTCAAATTCAAATCCAGCTCTAAGATGGCAGTGTAGACCAATAAGGATGCACAAATTATGGGGCTTTTGTAAGATGCCCTTTTTCTGCATGGCCAAAAACACCTATGGCTCCCCTCTTAAAGCACTCCCCTGGCTGGCCCAAAGCTGACTTTACCCTGCCTCACTCCTTCCCTGCCGCATGTCCTACACATAACCTGTCCCTTCCCCTCATCCCTGTATTTTCATTGTTCATGCCTATTATCTGGTGCTTGTGTAGTTTATCCATCTGTGCTCACTGTGTTCACCGTGGAGGGTGGATTGTGTGTACACAGTTTATTTTAACCATTCTGAGTTGGTTCGAATGTAGATTAACAAGCTGAAGACTGAAGATTCTTGTTCTCGTGATGAGTCGGATGTTTGGTGACATGCTGGTATCAGATTATAATTCACGCTGGTCCAGTCGAGCTCTGTACTGTATGCTACTGAAGCAATATCATTTTGAGTTTATAACTGAATGTCACACTGTAATGTCTTTTATTAAAGAAATCATCTATTTAACAGTACCTCCTCCCCTGTCTGTCCCTTATTTCTCAATGGAGTGCTTTTTTCTGGTCCTCTATGAGCTAAATGCAGGTTGTTTTTTTTTTATGTGTCCAAGTGGATTTTCCACAAACATGAAGCCAGAGCTTTGAGTAACCATGGTAACTAAGCTTGCAGGGTATGATTGCTGTGTGGTTGCATAGTATCATGTGACAATGTTTAGTTGGAAGCATAACAAAACTGTATTATGTTTAGGAGGTCAGTACACACAGGATTCTTATTCTCACATGGAGCCCTGACCAGAAAAGCAGAATAGCTTGATTAAATGTTTTACAGCGTTTTATACATGTTGTACAGTGGGGACCAGAAAACAGTCACAGGTGGGCCACTGGAAATCTGAAAATTGGATGAAGTAAAATTCAGGAAGTTATGAATGAAGACCTTCTCTATAAACATGCATTAGAAAGCGTTGCTGTGCTGTAACAATATCCCATTTGGAGTCTGTTAACTATAATTATGTTTTGTTCTGCAGACTGGTTGAAATAAATAACAATGTCTCACACAGTCTTTCCTTTGTAAGTTCACTTCTGAAAAGTAAAGGAAATAAGTGAATGGAAAGCAGTGGGCCAAAACTGTGTGAGGCATATGATGATTAGGTTTGGCAGCGTAGTATATTATGTGTGTTATATTATTTGACATTGTATAGTTACAGTATATTTATAGCTGCACATTTTGGAAGACATGTATTTTCCCCTGGAAATCAGGCTCCAGACGCAAGTGAGAACCTACAGCTGAATACTGGACGGTACCAAAAACCGCAGTTCCTCTAGTGGCCACTTGAAGCCCAAACGAGTCAATCTCCTCAGACTTCCAAAATGCCCAACTTTACAGCTGATGACTTACCACTCCACCCTCTTCAAATATGGTCACTTCTGACTTCCCAAAATTTTAAACTGCAGCCTTACACTGAATGCAGAGTTCAAACCCAATGGGAGACACCACAGTGGCTAAATCCATCTTTTTATGCAGTCTGTGATCTGGAGCCCCAGGCCCGCTCTTTAGCCATGCCTCGGTTCAGATTGGTGGTGTCTGTTTACATCAGAGGTGTCAAACATAAGACCCAGGGGCCAGAACCGGCCCCCCCAAAGACTCCAATCTGGCCTGCTGAACTGCTTCAG
>VOQJ01040090.1:40883-52783 GCA_015052665.1 Apistogramma diplotaenia | reverse complement strand
CAGAGGCAAAAAAATTGTGTCAAATATTTGGGCATGCACGTGTTGAATGATTCTGCTGATAGACGTTTCATTTGCAGCTTGCAAGGTTTCACTGTGTGTGTGTGTGTGTGTGTGTGTGTGTGTGTGTACAAGTATGAGTTCTCATCTCCGGTGTCAGATCAGTGGTGCAAAGAGAGGAAACACAGAGGTGAATATTTATTCCAAATGGGGGAAATTCCTCTTTATGAAGACAAATACAGGATGAATCGACGCCGGAAAGAATTTCAGAATTAAAGACCTGTTGAGAATTCATTAGCAGTTATTAAGATGCACTGGTTTTCCTGTTTTAATCATCTGCGCGCTGATCTTCTCTCTTATTTGCATTAAATTTGAAGGCAATTAAATGCATGCAAACGGCTTTACAGGGGAGCGTTTCATCTTCATCTTCATCGAGAATCAATTCATTACCAGGAAACATTAAATGCAGACGAATTTCTTCTAATGATGTCACCACAGGGTCCTTATGACAACAGTTTATTGTGAAACATATGGCGACACATTAATAGGAGAAAAACAACATGCATTCACATTCTCATACAAAGACTCACTTCGGTGTGTTTTTATTTTTTTAAACTTATTAAAAGAATGTAAATACTCAAGCCGACAAGAGCTGACAGGTTTTGTGCACACTAACCACAAAAAGTCAATTATGTCGACTCCCTTGTTTATTATCTGGTGTAATTTTTCTCCCCCCTCCCACCAGCCGTTCCTCCTTCTCACTGATATGAAGCCAAGTGAGTACAGCTGGTTTGTGACC
Organism: Apistogramma diplotaenia; assembly: GCA_015052665.1. Taxonomy (NCBI): domain Eukaryota; kingdom Metazoa; phylum Chordata; class Actinopteri; order Cichliformes; family Cichlidae; genus Apistogramma; species Apistogramma diplotaenia. The sequence continues at coordinate 51,987 of VOQJ01040090.1, read as the reverse complement.
CTTCAGTGGGGTCTCCGGGTCCTCCTCGAATCCCCCAGACCTCGCTCTGATCCTTTTGTTTGCAGCAGGGGGAGCCGGAGCAGAGCGAGGGTAACACTTTAGCACGAAGGCCAAACACTCAAAGACACGTGCCTGAATTACAACTCTGGCTTTATGAAGAGGTTTGATATCAAAGTGTGTGATGTGACTTCGATACAATGATGCTGCTGGTTTCTTTCTAGAGTTAAACGGGTACCTAAGAAGCTTTAGCTGTTCGGTGGAAACTTTCCGTACATCCAGTGTTGAGGATGTGTTCATCCTGGTATCTCAGTCATGAAAAAGTATTTGTTTATGTTCAGACATGAAGTGGCACCTTCTAAAGTACTGTTTTAGGTTTTTTAGCCTTTATTTTTACAGGAAAATCAACTATAAAAATGGGAAAAGACACAGCAAGTGGTGTGGGGTGGTTACTTTGTATCCAGGAACATGGAAATATAGGAATTTGCATCACAAATGTATCCTGAATAATCAAATAGTTAAACAGTTAAGAGCTCTAATCTAACTGCCATGAGACTGCTCCGTGTATCTGGGCTTTTGTGAGAAATTTATTGCAGTTTTATATCAAATGGCTACATGTAGAACCTAAAATACACCTTTTTGATTTCAGTTATTATTTTCATAATAACGCAGTAAGTTAGTGGCTGCAGAGGAAAGAAGCAGGTGCAACAGACTCGTCTGGGCTGAGAATCCTGAAGATCGGACGACTCCCAGCCAAGGTCAGTTGGTGCATCTCTAACATCATGTGTGAATCCACCAAGGCTGTGATATCTCTGCCTTGAAAAAGAAACTAACTCAAGGGTTGTGCTTTTATAGAGCTCTACATATGAATAGATAATAGCAGAGGGACTGCCTTTACCTGGATGCAGTCTCAGAATCATCCGATTCAACATCTATAAGTTAATGCAAAATAAATGTCACTGCATCCTGTGACTCAAAACGGCACCATGCAATAGGTCACCTGGAGCCCCACAGTGTTGATGGACCAGCCTAATGGTGCCCAGATTATCCGTGTAAACGGACTTGTAGCGTTCCTGTCCAGCTGCATTGATCTGAGCCATGATTTTGTTAGGTAGCCGTGCAGAAAGATGATACCCCCCCTCCTTTCTCACCTTCAGCGCTCTGATTGGTGTACTGTTTCATCTGCTGGTGGAAGAGCCAGAAGACTGAATGTGCCTGCTGCTGTCAGCAGTTCAGGGTAGATAAAGTGTTTCCTTTATATATTTCTGAGTAAATATGTGTTCTTCTTCCCATCCAGGGCTTATCTGAAGTCCATTGTTGTGTCTTACTGAGCTCAGAAGCTCATTAATGATCCAAGCGACAACTCGTGCTGATTCAGATTGATTTAGGGAAAAAGTCAGGACTGGGTGGGCCAAAGCAAAGTGAAGGGCAAAGAAAAATGTCCACATATTGCCCCACTCCTCCCCCCCTTTTTAAATTAATCTACCATGAAAAAAAAAAAAAGAGCGAGGGACCAGGATCCAGGTCTGATGGGCGAAAAGGTCAGAGAGGCCGTTTACATTCTCCTCGTGTGCAGTCTGTCTGAAACCTGCTTCACATCTGCTGCTCAGATGAAAAGAGCAGCGCCGCTCCGTCCAATTAAGACCCCCTAACACACACATCACCGCCGGGTCCGTCCGTCTGACTCGGTCCAGCCGCATGTCACCGCGTGTCCGTCTGCGGCGTCGTTAAACAGTGTGAGTACAACTTTATTACTGCTGTGAAGAACAAGACGAATTAAGCTCCAGTCGAACCCTGAATTTATGATTCAGACGACTCCATTGTTACTGTGAAGACATTTTAAGTGTATTGTTTCTCTGATGATTAAGTTTGCAGGGGTGTAAAAATATGAAAGTATTTGTATTTGGCAGTAAAAATCAGGTCTCCCACACCGGTGATATAAATGTACATTTATATTACTTTTTTAAAAACTCACATTGAGAACATGAGTGCAGCAGTTTAGCAGCCGGACGTTGTTGCTCTGCGTGGAGCTGAAGCAGAGTCGTTTTCCCTGTGAGGAGCCGAACCTCGAGGCCAGAGCAGCCGCCGGCCTCCATCTGCGTCCCTGCGGCTCCGGCTCTCGTCACTTGACACCATCTGCATGCTAACAGGCCCGTGAGAGGCTCTTCAGGCCGGCCGGGTGGGCACACACACACACACACCGCAGGGCCCTGCGCTGCCCGGTGACAAGTGTGGTGGGACGAGAGCCAGGAGGCACACAGGAATGCAGCAGCCACCGTGGGTGTGTGCATGTTTCTCGCGCTCCCTCCCTCTCTAGCTTGTTGAAGGCAATTCGTATTGTTTCCTTAGTTTGTTTGCCTCTGGCTAACCTGCGTCACTGACAGAATCTCAACCAGCTTTGCTTTCACTTTGTTTTCATGTCACAGCAGCTGCCTGTTTATTCTTAAATGCCTTAACTATTATTGATCAGGGACACATTCGTTTACGCGCTGGTGTCTTTAAATTCAAGCCTGAAACCCTAAATGTTTAAACTGAAACTAGTAGGTTTAATGTGAAAAGTTCCCAAAGGAAACAGAAGGATGTGGAAGAGGATCAGGACCACATAGTTCAACTGAGAAATTAATTTTCAGGACAAATAATGAAAGAAAATAGTGCAACAGGTAATTTGATACATGTGTTAGACATTAATTATCATTTACATGTGTAATAATGCAAATGATTGAATTTGCACCTTGCACGTGAACATGAAATGTTAATTACACCCATTATCACAGCGAGAGTGTCCGGCCTTATCAATAAGCTGCATATCTGTTTGCATGTGTCACTCCTCAGTAGCTTGAGGGATTATGGGGGTTTGAGTCTCTACCTGTTGACCTGTGAGTTACAGCTGCAGCCTCGTGGCGTTTGGCACCTGCAAATGTCGCATCTCCATACTTATGAACACAAAGAGAGGCATGTGGTAAACAAACTGTTTATCACATGTGCTTCCTGCGACCTTGACTCACACACCACTCAAACACACGGAGCACTCAGCGATGCCATCTGCGTGAATGGTGCTCCGGTCGGAGTCGTTTGCATTATGTGAGCGACGATCGCTCAGGCTGTCAGAGCAACAAAAAGGCGTCGTTGAGGCAGATTAGCCGCCTGCAGGGCCGAGCTCGAGTTACTCCCCGGGTTGGGCTCAGAAAGCAGCTAATGACAGAAGGAAGGTGCACCCCGTGACCCGCGGGCGTTAAACCCAGATCTCTTCTCGGCTGCGGTGACCTGGTCCTGCGATCGGACAAGTTGAATGTGCGAGATGAAGCCACAAAGCGAGCGACCTCAGCCGAACGCAGCCGCGGCGGGACTGAATCGTTCTTTTGGGTCATAAAAACAGCAGTTTATACCCAAACAAGCAGGAAAAGTGGTTCACTGAAACCGAATTGATGAGCCGCTGCTGCTCACTTGATTGTTCAAATAATTATTCATTAGGCTCTGTGGTCAACCAAGAAATCTTCAGACTTTTTTTAGGAAAGAGCCATTAGTTTGTCGTTACTGGAAAAAATATGGGAGAGATTAATCTTTGGATTAAGGAACAATAAAAGGGTTTTGAAGTTTATTTTAATTTCCTGTTAAGAAAAATATGAAGTGATTCTTTTAGAAAAGATAAACTTGGTCCTAATCACAGCAAAGCTGAGTCAGTTTTCAGGTGCAAGTCACTGTTACGAGTCATCGCAGAACCCGGAAAACTTTATCCCACCGGCAACTTCCACTAAAGGTCTGTGACCTTCACCTCACCGTCTGCTCAGCTGGGCCGCTAACGCTGCTCGACTTTATGGTGTCATAAGCCCAAAAGCATGGAAACAGAGTATCTTTTAAAGCGTAACGATCACTGCTTCACAACTGCAATTAAAAAAAAGGCTAATTATGAGTGTAACAGGAGACCTGCATGGAAGGCTAATTGAAGTGACAGTATGTTTAGGAATATGCGTCACATACATGACATATAAGAGAAATATTTCAGAGTGTGGTATAAACAGGGTTAATGGCTGCCCACAGCCAGTGTTTTACCCCGGGGCTCTGACAGCGGTGAACGCCAGGCTTGCTGTCGAGTGCTTTTCATCGGCGGGCCTTATAAATAGTGTAGAAATAAAAGAAAATTGTTGATTTGAGAAATCGTTTCGCTGATGGAGCTCAGGATGTTTAAAAGTTAAGTCTCTGTTGAAAAATGGCTTCAACAGCATATTTATCTCTGCGGTGAGTTATGTTCTTCTCTTTGATAATATTTAATTGAATCCAAACAGCGCTGTGTTGAATAACATAAAATATGTCCAAATGTTTGTGTGCCTGTGATTACAGTGGCTCTGGGTTCGCTGCTGAAAGCCTCCCTGTCCATGTAATTGGCTGTTGTTCGGAGGGTAAACACTATCTGAGGAGTGTTGAGCCCATGAAGTGTTTTTGTGTGTGTTAACGTGCTGAGAGCAGTGTGTGTGTGTGTGTGTGTGCTGACTGATGCCGGGTCTCAGTCATTTTAAACTCTGGCCTTCTGTCTGATTCTCACACAAAGACGTGCAGCCACATTTGCTGATTTTTGGTGACTGGTGGCACTTATCAGCATCATGACTCTGAGATAAGCCCTTCATCTATGCAATAACCTCGAAAAGCAACATAGTCTAGATTTTTAAGGATTATCACGGACTTCCAGTTTGAATGTTACTGCAGGCGCCTCAAACACCCCGTGAAGTTTTCCTCAGTCTCAGAAATGGCCATGTGGTAATACAGTTAAGGTTCTTATAGGTTTGACGCAGACTTCGTGGTCCCCGGAGGATGGACCCTGCTAACCACCTCAAGGATCACATTAATGCCTTTAGTGAAGCCGTTTGGTGCAGATATTTGTTTCTTTTAGCCGTAACCTTAGCTTCCCTTCCCCTCGCTGACAGAGCTGGAAGTTTTTCTTTTTTCCAGCAGCTAAAAGAAACGGCAAACAAAGCATCAGGTGCTCTCATTCTGCACGTTAAGTCACATGTAGTCAGTGCAGTTGGACTAAAACGGGACTAATGTGCAGGTTTTTTTCTTTGTCCCAGTTACAAGTGGAGCAGCTGTGATTTGAATCGATCCTATTCAGAGAGTTGCAGCTGAGAGGTGATAAAGGTTGGCTTTAATTTAACGATGGGCCTCATTTGGTAAATGCTCCCATTCACAGCACAGTTGATAAAAGTCAAGGAACTATCTGAAAAAAAGCTCTAAGATTCGTACCTTTGGTTAAGGGTATGTGTAAGGTTTTGGGGGATGTGAAGAAAACACCTCCAGATCTTCCACTCAGAGGTTCTTCATAGAATAATCAATTCCAAATGTTGCAGGTAGATGAAGCTAACAGCGGTAGTGATCGTGTGTTTCTGAAAGGTGATACGTGTATAACGTGGACCGAGCAAAGCCAGCAGGAGGAGGATACGATGTGAGCTCTAATGCTAGTTAGCAGGTTTTTATCATCAGGTGTTGATGTTACATTTAGGCAATTATGGCACTGTGTGATATTTATACTTGCTAAAACATTTGTCGTCATTAGAATTTTCTGTTAGTTGTATGTTTTTATGCACAAAGCTGCAAATATTCATACACTATGGCAGCTAGCACAGCCAGCTGTTAAAGGCTGATATCATTTCCGACACGTGCATTATTATTTTGCATTACTTTCCTAATATTACTCGCATTCTAACATTATTTGCATTCAGTATTATTACTTATAATCAGTACCATTATAATCTAGTTTTTTCAGCATTGCCTTTTTAGAGCATTACATTTATACATACTTTATAAAGACAGGCCTGCTTAAATGCAGAGCCCAATGGATTTATCATCGATATTAGCAATGCTGGTGTTGCCAGAAGGCATTCTGCAATGTCACTTTTACTAGCATATGCTTGGAGCATAACAAGTTTATTTTTAAACGTCATAATTTCTTAGTAAGGACTCACAAAAAACACAAAACAAATGTCAGTGATATCTGTGTCTGAATGAAAAAAAATATATTGGCCAAGATATCGGATTTTTTAATCACTAAATATCGGTATTGGTATCGGTCTTGAAAGCGCTCTACTTAAAAGTGTTCCTTTTGAAATTCTATACGTTCTGTAAGTGAATCATGCATTAGCACGGGTCAGCAGCAGTACTAGATCATGATGTGATTTTAATGAAACAGGATACCACTTTATTGAGTTGCTGCCCCTCCCTGGTCAAATAACAGCAGCATTGATTAAGCTGTAAAACTCTGCTCCGAGCTCTGGTAATTGGTGGAGAGATCAAACCTGTGGTTGTTTTGACAACCGGATGGTCTTTTTCACCGCTAATCGTCCCTACTCCCCTGGCTTCAAACCCTGAAGGACAGGAAGGATGTACATTAAGGGCCGGAGTACTCAAAGTCGTAAAAAGTAATGACAGCGTCTGCTGGTTCTGGCAAGCAGCTGCAGTCCAACCGTGTGCCCAGAGTCCATTATTTGAAGACAACGTGTGAGTGGTCGTATCTTTTTACAATGTTCCTAATGGTTATGGATGAAAATGATGGCACACATGATGATGGCGCTCTTTCCACAAGGCGATAATGGCGGTCACATGCCATTTAGGACAGGAGAGAGCGGGCTGCTAATGGCAGCGAAAGGGCAGGGAGAAGGAGGAAGAGGCAGAAGGTTCGGGGTTGCATTAAAGCGATCAGAGATGTGGGGTTGAGATGGCAGCCCTGAGCCGGAGTGAAAGAAGAGCAGGCGGAGAGACGAAGAAAGGGATGCTAGTGTAAAATGAGCACAGAGGAAGGGTTAAGATGGCAAGTCCAGCCCTGCTCTGCTCTCTCTGTCTCCCCAGGGGGTATATGAGAGATGAGAATGCCTATCATTCAGTGAAGGGGAGTATATTTATCCAACCCTCCACCCCAAGACTTCCATTGAATGTGTTTGAGCTCTTTTTCCTCTTTTAAATCTTTCATTTTCAATTTTCTCTCTTCATTATTTTCTCTTTTTTTCCCACTTTCACGTCTCCCTTTGTCTCCGTGCCTGTGAAACTGCATTTATCCTATGTCGGGAAGCACAGGGAAGCCAGCTCACAATCCCAGTCACCCAAGGCTTTTTATATTGAAAGGTAAGCCTGGCAATTAGGCCTTCCCTTATAAGCAAACATTTGGAGAAAGTAGGGAGATAGAACTCCCATTTTAACAAACCAGGCCTCGGGGTGGCAAGAACATATTCTGTGATATGTCAGATTTAAGATTTCAGTCTTGAATGAATCATCGGAAACTGCTGTTCCTGGGAAGAGCAGCGATTTTCCCTAAAGAATCACTGAGGGCAGCAAACTGAGCCGTGCTGGAAATGCAAGACGGCGAGATGAGCTAACTGCTGTTTGTAGTCCAGCCAGACAAGCTATTGGCTAAACGTGATTCATCACGGCACCGAGTTTTAACACCGAAGATTAAAGGAGACAGCAGCAGCTATCTTGTGAATTCCTTCTGTATCACAGTATTTACACACACACGTCGTTTCTTTGAAGTCCTTGCATGAGCTGATGGCTGATGGGATTTTGAGCCACATTTACTAGTGCCATAGCTTAGACCAGAATGGGCCCAGTTGCGTCCGCTGCCTGTGTTGCGGTAACCAATCACTGATGCCCTGCGTTTAGTAGTGATTGGCTGGGGGCACCTAGCAAACTTACTCCTGCAGCTGGACGATGTCTACAAGCACCACATCTGTATCAATTATTAAACAAGGATATAGAAGCTTTATTGAAATGCTGTTCAGCCAACATTTACATTTAGCCTGAACATAAAAGCCTCACAATCCTGTAAATCACAAAGCTCACATGCACCCATTGTCTCCTTTCCCATGTTTTTTCGCCTCCACAAATCATCTCCTCCACTACGTTTTTGGCCTCCAATCACACATTTCACTGAGGGCTGAGCCAAATCTGATATTTCTTTCCTCTTCTCTTTTTTTCCCGCTGTTCTTTCTTATTATATTCTGTCTCTCAAACAAGCAGAGGCAGCGATGGTGTCGCGAGGAGCTGTCAGAGCGAGACAGAGGAGAGAGTTGTTGCAGTCTGAGCAGCAGGCTAGTATCTTCTCTCCAATAACAATTACATCAAGTGGTGTGTTAAATGAGGTGGCCCACGGTTCAGGGGCTAGGGCTAATCACTGCAGTCTGCTGCCTAAAATACAGCGATAATGACGGGCGGAGGGGAGGATTCGGTTGCCGCCAAATGCCTAATTTAACCCAGCCGTATACTGTATGTGTAGAGAAATGCAGCATGAATGGGGGGACGTTTCCCCCCCAAAAAAGAGAGAAAAAGATACACATCTGTCTTACGTCTCCTTCCCTTTGGCAAGGTGTGGAGGTTAAAAAGTCATGTGCTTGTGTTCTCAGATGGAAGCCGGCCTGCGGTGAGGCGATCTATCAACAGCGGCTCTATCTCCCCTTTACGGCCCTCTCTCCATCATCACATAGGCGCAGTAAATCCTTCCTCAAACTGACGTGCAGCTGCTGACATGTGGTTCCTATCTAACAACTTCACCACTGGCCCAGATTCAGCCGAGGTGGCGCTCGTCGTGGCAGGGGAAGGCGGCGATAGCTGATCCGGGGTCAGCTGTGGAGTTCAGAGAGCAGGCCGGAGAGAGGCTGCATGTCAGGTGTTGCAAAACCTTTGAGGAGGACGTGTTTGTCGACCACATGTTTCTTGGATGCGAGTTTATTGAAAGCATCGAAGGGCGTGTCTGTGGAAGCGAGTGGGTTTGGTTTGGTTTAAAGCTGATCAGCTGTTCTGCAGCAGCTGGCGATGTTTTCTGTGGCCAGTCCACCGAATCGGACCGGTCTGCTTCGTCCCGGGCCGGGTTTCTGCAGCTCTCTTCCCTTTGCTCAGAATAATATGAGCTGCGTCTGCAGAGGTCATGCATGCGTGGGCCGATGGCTTTGCATTCATGTTTTTTTCCCTTAAAATGTGTGTGTATGGAGAATTTACCATTTTCCACAATACAGTATTTAACTGCTGCACACACTGGGCAAAAGTACTGTTTCCAAGGAATAATATGTCTTGATAATCCAGAGCTGCTCGGATAAATTTCACCGGAAGTCCTTTCTGTCGCCGTGGCACTGCTTTATTGTTATTTAAGGCTTAATTAAGCATCATTTTTTTACTATAAAGACTTGACAAAATTAAGGGCTGGATTGTAGTTGTTGTTCTCTTTAGTCATCCATCTGTGTTTCTAAACTTTTGTCTCCTGCTGCCTCTGTGTGCATCAGCATCAGCAGGTGTATATTCACGTGAAATGTTCGAGCACCTCTCACCTTCATTTACGCTCCTCAGCAGCAGGAAACCGCTTTATATGCATTGAAATTTGCCCACTGGAGGTCCTAAAAGATGGGCCATTACTTCAGCGAGTGTACGCCTCTCACTGCGCCGAATATATGAAAGAGGAACATGGCCTCCACCGGCGCTGACACCGGAATGCTGCGGCGGGTGTGAATATGAAATACAGCCTCTTAAGGAGGAGCGTGCGAAACTCAACCCAGGACTTCTAAAGGCGGCATGTGTGAATCCGAGCCGAGGCTCTCTTAAGGCGGTATGCGCAGATGTGAGATAGTCTCCGGTTTGCGAGCTGATGGACGAGACTCTGACAGACGCTCTGTGTCACGGGGACGGGGCGGACGGGACCCTCCGGGGGCAGATTGAGCGGGCCAGGTGGTGCAGCTCGGCGCTGGCATGCAGAGCACTCGGAGGGATGCTTCTATGTTTAGCCCTTACATGATGTTACATGTGCTGTTTTTTCTGGACCTGCTGTTGGATGTAAAGTGGCCTCCTAAGTGGTTCTCCCACCGTCATCCTTTACAGTGAACACATCAAACTTTAGTAGTTTTAGAACTTCAGTAACGAACCAACAGCAACTTCACACTATGAGGTTACTGGAAGTCCCTCAGCAATAGCAAGACCCTGTATGGATAGATGGACACATGTTGACTGGTGAAATAATGCGACTCAGTTATTCTGTGTTTCCACTGAGTGGCAACTTAATAACTGTAGCAACATAGTCTCAATTCGCCTTGTAATTAGTATCAAATTGCATGGGACTTTTCAAGTCTCCTAGTAATTTTCATCAACAGCAGCAGGATGTCTCCTGACTTCTGCCAGAAAAATAAATAAATAAATAAAATAAAATTGTCTGTGCAGGAAAACTGTTGGCTAATTTTTATGAAATTAATTGGAAAAGATTAGCGGGAATCACAGGAGTCGTAAAAAAACAAACAGTTACCGGGTTTTTCAGCTGATTCCACCAGGAAACTCTTGAGGGAACACCGTGACATGAGAGTACGAGTCATAGTAATCATCATAATTAGAAAAAAATTATGGAGGAAAATTAACGGAAAACTTTGAGCTTTTCCGTTGAAATGCTTCTCGGCATGAATGGACAGCAAGGGTTTCGACGCAAGCAGGAGAAGCAGCGGTGCTGCAGGCCTGCGAAATCAATTGCGACTGAATATTAAAGCCCAAACAAAGCCAGAAACACACATTCACACACAGACCTCCTAGTTTGTATACAAGACCTGTGGGAGTTTTAAATCAAGGATGTGCTCCTTTCCAGTCCCCTCCTCTGCGTCCTCTTCGGGTTTCTCACATTATTTTGGCTTCTTCTTTCACTAGCTAATCCTTCACTCTGCCGCTTCCATTTTAGCCTCCCTCTCCGTCTTCAGACCTCACATGCAACCCCCCATCCCCACCCCTCCACCTCCAGAACCTTGAACACAACAATTTTTCCAAGCCTGAGTTTTTAGCATTTCACCATCTCCCCACAGAACGCCTATTACTCAGCCCAGCCAGCTCCACCGCGCTTTGATGTGTGCGAGACCTCACTGGTGGATAAGTGCTGGTGTTGGTGTGTGTTTGCATGCAGTCGTAGTGGTGTGTGTGTGTGTGTGTGTGTGTGTGTGTGTGAATGCATTGCAGGCTTGTCTTGGGTGGGTGATTGAGTCCAGACGTTGTGGGCTCCTCTCGTCACCATTGTGTCCCCACCACCACCACCACCCGTTCCTGGTTGTGGGTTTAGAGTGTTTTGGGCCAAGGGTGGGTGTGAGGGCAGGGCCGCGGCTCCCTGGGGTGC
>VOQJ01040067.1:14780-25960 GCA_015052665.1 Apistogramma diplotaenia | reverse complement strand
GGTTAATTAAAAGGTTGAAGTGATGTAAATAAAAAAAGGGGGGGGGGGTTAGATGACAAAAAATAATAGATCTTTCTAACTTCATGTGATTTATATACTAATGAATCATCCATGTTTATCCGTGAAATAGCTGCGTTCCCCTGCTTTGCTGTCAGTGGAAGTCAGCCTGCTTTCCAAAGATATCAGCTCTGTGGTTTGACCTGGAATATTTCTTTCACCTAAAATGAGCTGAACCTTTAAATATTCCTATACAGAACTTCTTTTACTTCAAGACATCAATGCACTCACACTGAAGCTCGTTAACAGTTAACACCAAAACCTGAAGCAGCTCGGTGTACACGTTGGTCACAGGCAGCTCAGCTCTCAGCTCCACCACCTCGTCTCTCACTGCTCTCACTTCTGCCCAGATGTCAGGGGTGATTCTGTGGCATTTCATTGACCCTCTTGAAACATGGGTTGACATCAAGGACACTTGGAATTGGTTGGCTGTATTCTTCTTTTAAGACCCTTATCGGTCACCACAGGTGCTCCCTGCCCACAGCTCATATGTTACCTGTAGTGTTCTGAAGTTACCGTTTGATTAAAATGCTTTCATGTGCCCAAATCACTCACTGTTGCAGGATACGGTATCGTCCCATCACAAGGACATCTTTCAGCTGTTATTTTTTATAACATTTTTCTACTAAGCATGAGAAACACCTTTAAAAAGCTTTGCCCTTCACCCTTAAAATGCTGCGCACGTGCCCGACTCTATGCAGACAGATCAGACAGGACCGACGCACTGTGGTATTATCATTGTTATGAAACGATGTACACAAAAATAACTTGGGTTACAAATTGACAAAACTCGTGGAACATTTTGTCACTTCAAAGTAAACATAATCCAAAAGGTTTCTGATGTGAAATTCTTCTTTAACACTGGATTTGAAACTCATAGAAAAATAAAAGGCTAAATTACAAACACCTCCCTCCTCCCAGAAAGAAATGTGATGTTATTTGACAATTTAAAGCAAAAATAAATAAGGTTAAAAAGAGAAAACCAAAGTACTTAAGAACACTTCAAAGGACAATACAATTTACATACCAAGGTTAGTGCGACAGCCCCACGATGAGCCCCATCATACCTCACTATCCAGCTCGCAATTAAATCTAACAGGCTGGTCCAAATGAACAAACATCCAGCCTTTGGCCTTTTGAGCATGTAAGTCTGAAGGTCACTGCATTAGTCTTTCACAGGTTTAAGAATAATAATAATACACGGCTAATTAAACACTGTTAGATACCATGCCATATCTTTGGTGGTAGTTGCGGTGTATACGTGGGGTCTTCAACACCAACCCCGAGAAGAGCAATCTGGGGGAAAAAAGCCTGTTATTTTGAAAATTAATAGGAAGACGTCCCCCACGAAACTAAAGTAGATCCACGAGCACGAAGCCACCAAATAAAACCTCAGTATCTTAACTCATAGTAGCAAAAAATGAAAAAACAAAAACAAAAATAAGGCACATCAGCAGTCTAAAGTACAAAATATAAAGTCTTGAAATGGCAGAGCTCGAGCTTTACCTGTGTACAACATTTCTATTAAACAATAAAGGCATCTGTGTGACGCAACAAGCAAAAGAACCAACATGAAGACCAAACAATGAATGCAACACTGAGGAGCGTCTCATCCACGCATCGACCCTGCACCATCTGCCCGTCACATGCTGACATTTACAAGCTTTAATTGGTGCTTTTATTGATTGCTTATCATCATTTCCCAAAGTCAATTTTCCCATTACATTTCCCCATAGACTGCATCAAAGGTGGGTATAGCCAAAGCTGTCGCCATCTTCTAGTCTTATAAAGATATAAAAGGCAAGAGGGTCTACTGAGGTTTACTCAAAGTAAAACTAATAACTCGCTTCACTTTCAAAAATTGTTAAGCAGTTTGATTTCTTACAAATGCCCTGCATATTTGATACAGGACACTTTGTTAAACTAAATCTGCTGGTTTCACACTGAAACACATAATTCTGCTGCTGCTGCTTTTTGTGATGTTCTGCTATAAAAACAGATTAAATAAAAAACTGACGAGCTGTCAAATATTCCCTTGAAATGAGAAATAATTTCTCTTGTCTGCATTTAAACAGTCACGTAAATGAAGTCAGCTTAAAAGCCACATTACTCACTGTGACATATCAAATTAAAACGGTTTATAAGACTAAAATAATGTAAAACAACTTTTCTCTTGTTTCCTTTCACAGGAACATCACGAAACAGGAACGGGTCAGTGCTCGTGATCAGATCAGCAGGGCTCGGCTGTGCCGTGGACATCGACATTTTTTAAATCCAGACACGAGGATCCGAGTCAGAAACTTGGATACCGCATCCTCACACAACACTGACTTGTCAATCACGACATAACGTCTTTTATGATCTGTTCTACTGGAAATGGAACCCAATTTATAAAATACAAGTTGTGGTGCATTACTCTCATTTCAGGCTCAGAGGCTTCTTCCATCTTTTACATACAGTCTATGCAGATTGGTAAATCTGAAATCGAACCCACGCTTGAAGAACATTTTGCTCATCTGGAACCCCGTTTAGAAAATTCATCACAGCTTGACATCACATCTGATGTGGGAAATTTGCCAAAGATGATTTGTCACTTTTTCCTCTGTTGACATAATCCCAGTCTGAAAATATTTGAAGGTATTAACGGACAGCTCAAAATGAAGGCAGCCATAGTTCTACGTGAGACCACATGACAGCTGGGTATAAACAAAAAGCATCAAACAGAACCTCTTGTGTACTCTTGAGCTCAGCAACACATCCCGAAGAAGCGGCGGATACATGTTATCCAATAATGAGCTCAGAGAGAAATGCCGATGATGCTGTAGTGTTGCAGGTGGCCAGCCTAACAGTGTGCTCAGGCGGCCACATTAGTTCATTTCTTAGGACAGATTTAAAGACTTTCCAAAGCACAAAGAGTGTCTGTCGATCTGCTACTTTCAGTCAGTTCAAAATTGGCCAAACGCGTCGAGGAAGCAGTGTCACAGCAGCTGTTCCCTCCATCTTGCAGGACCAGGATCACACTTCTTCAAAGAAGGCCATCTGAGACATGTATGCAGAGTTCCTCTACAAAACAAGACGAGTGTGAGCGGAGGTGGCCAGACAAAAAAGGAGTATTTAGTATTTTTAGAAATAAATAAATTAAATACAAATGAATTTGATATTCTCAATTATTTCACACTTTCCACATAAACACGTCACATATTACAGAGTATTTTTTTTGCATTTTCATGTGGAAAAGATCTGACTCGCAATCAGTGATTCAAGACAAAAAGGACAATCTATAATAAGTAGTGACGCAGCAATAAACTGACCAAATATTTGATATTGAACTTACTGACTTGTGCTACAGGACGGGAAAAGCTGGTTAGCAATGATGCAAACACAAACAGCTGGACTTCCCTGTATTTCCAGTGTTTGCTACATTAACTTCACTGTCATCAACAATTCTCAAAAGTGTTAGAGTAAATAAAGCAATAACTGCAGCCTCATGAGTCAGCCTGCACGGCCATGAGTTATTGCTTTATTTACTCTAACACACGACTAATCAGGATCAAAACCAATGGCATTAAACGAAGGGGGTCACACATACATTGCTGTGAGGTATGTAGACGGGCTCCGGGATGTACCCCCTCGCCTCGCTCTGCAGGTTGTAGAGGCTGGCCTGTTGCTGCTGCTCTTCCAGCTTCAGAGACTCGATCTCAGACTTGAGCTCCTTCAGCTGGTCCTGAAGGTGTTTACTCTTCTCCATGTACTCCAGCCTGTATTTATGCACGCGGCAGTATCATCAACAAACAGCCAAACTGCCTTTCTGAAGTATCGTTGCGGGGGATTTAAACTCTGGCTCACCTCTCTCTCTCAATCTCCATAGAGAGCCTTTTCATGTCGGAGTCCTTGAAGTCGAGGCGCGCAGGTGCTGACTCATAGGCGAAGTCGGCTGCTTCGGGAGGAGCGGGGGGAGCAGAATAAGCTGCTATGAGCTGGAAGACGGGTACACAGATGTCAGGTAAGCATACATATTCTCAAAGGTAAAGCACATTACAATTTCACTACCTGTGGTCACACAGGGGGCAAAAAAAAAAAACACCGAGCTCAATTCACTTAACGTGGATCATCAGCACATCAAAGGCTTTGAGTGATGTCACGCCCCTCACTCATAAAACCTCAAATAAAACGTTTATAGATACTGCGTACTGAATTTCTCCTTCTGTTTAACTTGCTTTTTTAAAGCAAATCCATATGAAACATTAATGCTCTTTGTTTATTGTCAACGATCAGTATTGATAAATATGAATCCGCAAGACTCAAACACCCACAGAGTTCCCACTTCTTCGCTGTTCGTTAACGACATTCAGCGAGACAACAAATCAGCAACTTAAGAGAAATAAATGAGGCAAATTACAGTACAATAATAATCCTACCTAAAAAAACAAAACAACCTCTGAACATCTCAAATTGATGATTCACACTAGACACATAAATTACCTACAACAGCTAATCAATGGCCTTAGTTATTAAAGTGACTGCACTGTAATAACCTGGATTTGTGTCTCAGATACTCTATAATGACCTAGTAAAGAAAAAAAACTCCTTTAATCTAAAACCTGCAGCCATCACAAAGATCACAGTACAGGGTAAGTTGTTTTGGTGATCTCCAACAGCTTCTGCTTGGCTCGCCGCTCAGCGTCCTTCGCCTCAGTCAGGTCCTGCTTCAGGTGATCGGCCTCCTTCAACCTGGAATCAGAGGTTTGGTAAAAAGCTGTGATTATTGCCAGAGCACTACTTGTTTTAAGCTTTTATTATAACTTATTCTAGATCCACGTGAACATAAAAACGAAGTATTTTAGGTTTCTGGCAGAGTTTCGATCATTTCAGACCTTCGCTCAGACTGCTCCACCAGTTTTACAGCCAGCTGTTCTGCCTCCCTCATCTTCTGCTCCATGAGTCTTTTCTCCTCCTTGGTCTTCATGGCTGTGACCTCTAACCTCTGCCTCTCCTGCTCAGCTTCTGCAGCTTTGTGGGCCAACAGCTTTGCTTCCTCCTCGGCAATCTGAGCTTTCTCTGCCAGCAGGTCTGCCGTCTCCTCAGATCGCAGCTGGAGAAAAAGCGTTGGAACATTAAATGACCGCTTTTACAAAGCTGTGCAAGATAAACTGTGAAAGAATATAGGACAGCAATTATCTCGTGTTTAGCGTGACAATCTCACCAGAGCCTCGTTAGCCAGTCGCGCCTCATCCTGCAGCTGGAAAAGTCTTCGTTCCATTTCCTCTTTTGCTCGTTCGGCTTCCTCCCTCATCTGTTTCTCCCGTGCCAGGATCTGACGCTCCATCTGCACGGCAGCCAATTTAAAGTTTGTTTACAACAATATTTTTTTTTTTTTTATCACTGTGAGCATCTTATCTAATGTGACATTTTCACAGCTCCAGTGGAGTTTAGAGAGCAAAGACCTTCTTGCGAGCCTTTTCCTCTTTGGCTTGGGCCTTCATCTGCTGTACTTCAATTGAATCCACCTTCCTCCGCCTCATGAATAAATCATGATTCCCGATGCACAGCTGCAGGATCTACAGAGATGGGCATTACATAATCAGTAGAAACTCAGTGCACACAACTCACATTTGACCTTTAAGTAGACAACATTAACATGAACAAAGAGTCGAACCTACCAGCTTGTTGACACGCAGCTGCGATGAGTAGAACTTGAAAACATCTTTCTTCTTGTCCAGGGGTTTGATTGTGAACTGCAACAATAGAAAAGTAAAGCACACAACAATCTGGATGAAAACCTGACACGGAAAGACTGCAACTGCAAAAAACTGAAACTGACTCCTGGACACCCGACAAGATCCCTGTGATTGCTTTGGTCGCCAGTAGTTTGCATGGAAGACACCGGCTTGTCTGCAAATACTCACCAGCTACTCTCTGAGTGGTAGTTCAACTATTTTCAAACAGAAACTGTTTGCCTTCAAAGTAAGAGCTCAACGCTTTACAGTGTTAGTCGCAACGATGCGGCCTCGGGGTAAATGTTCTCCGTGTCCCGGAGAATAATAATGAGAACGACATGCCAGGCCAACTACTGAACATCTTTCAGATTTTGTGCCAGGAAAAGTGGTCTGTCAGCAGTGTCAGGCTTCAAGGATGCAGGTTACACTTCAGAAGGGGAGCTGGTGGCTGCTGGACAGGCAACTTCAGGGTCAGCCTCACTCCACACAGACAACAGGTAACTAAAAAGTCGATTCTTCCGTTGTCGCCCTCTGTGGCGCTCGTGGTTGTGATGTGCTGGAAGAAGCCTGCCAGAGATGTTGTCTTTTTAGCTGTGTGCGCCACTGCTGTTTGTCCTCGGACTGCAGTCTAAGGAACAGCTGGGTCAGGCAGCTCACACACACATCTGCCCTCATAACCGACGACTGTTGTTTTAGTGGATCCATTTTTGACACTTGGGATATATTTGGCCCTGAACCACAGCATGTGTGCGTCAGCCAGGCCTCCCCGTTCTCCAGCTGCAGGAGAAGCAGATGACAACTTCCTTACAGAGGGAAATGACCCAGGTGATGCAGGTATGATCCATACCATGTCCTGTGTAAAACACACACACACACACACACGTTTTAAAAAAATCACTTTCATTTTTATGTTGTGAGGCAGATCATTCAAAACCAAACAAAAACAAATCCATCCATGTTTACTAAAGCAGCACAAGATTAAACTAAAATATGTGTATAAACTATAAATAATTTTAGTTACATTATTTTGGTAAAATCACCAGTAAATGAGTGGAAAAGATTCATGTTTGAACATTTTTTCAGCCTCAAAAATTTCTGTATTTAAAATGCATCTGTCTCTGCTCAGCTGAGAGCCTTCATGCACTGTCACAACACACTCGGACACACACGCACACACTGCAATAGGCCTGACGGGTTATATAATCAAGTTTCAATTTCATACGTTGTACCTTAATAAACCTAAATGTTTCAAATAGAGAATCTTGTGGTCAGTAGGCGTATTAGTTCTGTAAGTGATTCTATGAAATGTTTTACTGAAATCATCTGATTCAGTGTTGCACTCACCAATGTCCAGATGAAGTCTGTGATCTGCAGACACTTGAAGCTTGAGCTTCCAGCTCGTCTGGGTATCCTGCAGGGCTTCAAGCATATGCTCCCCACGGTGGTCTTGGAATAGCAGTTGGTTTGGAAACAGGCACTTTCAACTCCCAGTCTTTTATGAAAGGTAGTTTCACGCTCACGTATGTCTTGCAGGTCCTGCTGAGCCACATATGGGCGGTCAGTGTGCACCGAGCCGCATCTGCAAGCTGGGCACCGAGACTTTCTCGAACTTCAGTCAACATCTTTGGCAGAACTTCTCTTGTAAATTCCAACTAGGGACAGTGTGAAGTTGTGTGGGGAACAGGGAATTAGAGAAAGGCAAACTTTAGTGCAATAAAAACTATATTGAGATATATATATCAATCCTGTAAATCATATATCTCATAACAGATCTTAAAAACAGTCCAATGCTCAACTAGCAGGTACTGAGAGTTTGCAGACAAGCTGGCATCTGTCACACAACCTAAGTGTTGAAAGTGGCTTCTCTGCTGATCAATCACAGGGAGGTTTATGGTGCAGCATCCTCTTTGCAACTGATGTCCTGTAGCGACAGCCAGCAACCATCCACCAACCAGTTGGGGAATACACATGTTCCCTAGCAACCAGAGGCTGCCAGGAGGCCACCGACGAGTGTCTAGACCTGCGTGACTGAAGCTGGACAAAGTTAAAAAACTGAAAACACAAAACAGATGTGAGCTTCATGTCCAGCTTCTCTGAAGTATAATCTGAGGATGATCCACTTGCACGTACCTCCTTTTCACTGTAAGAAATATTACGGATGCCGCTCCAAGGAAAGGACTTGTTAGGACTGAGTTTGCTGTTGGGGCTGTAGATGTGAAGGCCCTGCGCATCAACTCCAAGCAGCAGGTCTGTGTCCCTCTTATTTTGCTGTCAACAGTAATAACACAAATTGTTAACTGTTAATCAAAGCGACGGCAATGTTAAACATTGTCAGACTCAAAAATGTAACATCAAGTCGCAGTAATTTGCACTCACAGTAATTTCAAAGTAGCTCACACCGTACATCTCAAGATCCTGAGCGATCTTCAGGTATTCCATCTCAGCTTCATCTCTGTGTGGACCGTGTGAAAACAAGGAAGAGGGTCATGAATTGGATAAGCAGAAGAAACTGGATGGATGGATCACATCACGATGCATTTATTACAACTAAACTACGTGATCCAGTGCAATCTTTAATAAAGGTGTTTGTGTGTCTTTTCATGCTGCTGTTCAGCAGGGCCCTGGGCGAGTCGTACCTGGCGAGGCCTCTGTACTCAGCGTACCAAGCTGTGATCTTCTCCTCCCACATGTCTGCTGTCATTTGGTACTGCATCAGCACCTGGGAAAAGGCACAGGATCACAGGAAAAATGCTGAATGCCCCGACAGAGACCAACAGAACCTGAACAAACAAAAGCAAATACTCCTGTTTTTACAGGTGAAAGATGCAGAGAGACCTGTACACTTACTCTTTTTGGCAAAAGCTCATCTTGTGCGAGGAAGCCTGGCTTATGAAAGTTTGGATCATAGTCTCCATACTGAAAGGGAAACGGTGGGAAACAAGAAAACAAACATTAAAGATCCACACAGACAGATGGTAAAATTATAAATGGACTCTTAAACGATTATTTAAAGATGCAAGAAGGCCGAGCTCCAGGAGAATTTAACCCTGCAGTTTTCTTACCTTGGCTTGGACAGCGTATGACGCCAGCAGAACCGAAGCTTCAGGGGAACAGAATATCTCTTCATCCAGTATCTGTTTCTTCACCTAAATATGAGTTTGCCAACATGTGTGAACATGTTCTGAGCTATGTAAATGCTTTTCATTCAACTTGCATGTACAGGTAAGATTAAGCTGCCACTGAAATCTTAAAGTATTCAGATTAAGAAAAAACAAAAAAGAAAGAACTCAAGCAAACGGCTGCAGCACAAATGTAAACAGACTACCTGTAAGAAGAAGAGGTGCTGAGTAATTTCTTGAACCAGCTCCTCTTCTACTTTTTCTGGGAAGAATTTCGCCAGGAAATGAAATGTTATGGGAGAGTCCTTTGGGACCTCCTGGTCCAAGACCTTGGTGAAAGAAGAAAAGGAAGAGGAAAAGTGCACAATATTATTGTTATGATACAAGCCCAATTCAAGAATGCTGGGATGCTGTGTAACATGTAAATACAAGTAAACTGCAATGATTTGCAAATCTCATAAAGCCACATTTTATTCACAATGGACACGGAAAACATATCGAATGTTTAAATGGACATCAAATTCAATATAGCTCACTTTGAATCTGACAACAGAGCATTGTTAAGACACATTAATTAGCACTTGGGCCAAATAAACTGGAATTATAACTGTTATTAAAAAGAATCAGCTGGAGCGACATTTTTCAGCTGCTCAGGTTAACTAGAAAGAGAGGTCACATGACCTGGTTTAAAAAGCATTTTAGAGAAGCAGCATTTCTAAAGATGGGAGGGGTAACCATCCCCACATCCAGCCTCTTCTGTTATCCGGTTCAGGGCGATGTGGGGGCTGTTACTGGGCGAGAGGTAGGGTACACCCTGTACAGGTCGCCAGCCTGTTGCGGGGCTAACACAGAGAGACAGACAACCATTGGTGTCTATTAGCAATTTAGAATCACCAATTAACCTAACCACACTAATTACATGTCTTTGGACTGTGGCAGGAAACTGGAGTAACCAGAGAAAACCTACACAAACACAGGGAAACTGCATGCAACCTCCACACACACAGATAGAGGGCCTTCTAGCTGTGAGGCAGCAGCGTTTAACCACTACACCAGAAACTGGTCTCCACGGTTTCCAGATGTTTACAGACTGTTGTTCCGAAGATGCTTAAAAGAAGGCTCTCTTAAAATTGTACATTTTGCACAGATCAAACATTTGATATGATTTCTGTGTTCTATTGTGAATAAAAAAATGTGGATTTGAGAGTTTGAAGTGCAACTCATAGTCAGCTGAACCTGCACACATTCATTCCTTCATTTACCCGTTTCTCTGGTTTCAGCCAGGCGTAGGTGTCCTTTATCGTGTATCTGAGTCCAAAAAACCAGGTCTCCCTCAAACCAACAGTTCGACACACCAGATCAAAGAGGTCCTTCCCTTTCCACTTAACCTGAAAAAACAAAAAAGTGAGTGAAAAAGATGCAAGTGAAGGTGCTCAAAGCTAAAGCATTGAGCTGTAGCTCATTACCTAACCTGTCTTTACATAAAGAAGGAAGAATTTCAAATTATGCTAAAATCCTGATGCAGTGACAGGGCTCCCTGCAGTGTTTTATAGTGTAGGTGAGACACCTACATCACCACAAATCTTACTTAACCGTTGACAGGATAAAAATGGACTTTGATTTAAAGAGGTAATACATCAGTGTTAATGGAGAAGGTAGATGAGTGGAGTTCGTGCACACTGTCATTTACTACCTCAATTAATCACATGATGAGGTGTGTCTGGATCTGTAGCTGCTGCTAAACAATTTCATGGGTAGTCCATGAGCGATACATTTCCAACGCGCTTGTATGACATGCTCCAGAAGGCATGCGTCTTAGATTGCAACAGTGCTGCTCAGGTTTAAAACTTGTGAAAGGCCTCCTACAGTTCTGCCCGCTTGAACCTTTGCATGGACTTTTCTACCATTGCCTCACTGTGAATCTGACAGTGTTCATTTTAAGGAGCCAGTGACTATATATAAATATGCAAGTATACAGTCAATTATTATACATATATCCATACCTCACAGCTGAACTCCATTTCAGCGTCCATTGTGATGACTTTGACTTTAAAAGTCTTTGGTTGTTTCTTCTTTAATCCCAGGATAGACATGATGGCGTCTCGCTGAAAACCTACGGAAAAATAACAGAGCAGATTATATAAGTGATACAATGAGATAAACTCACGATCCCAAACAGTAGATTTTATTATCATTTTAAGCACATGGAGGGAACTACTACTGGATCCTGCTGGGGTTTTATATTTTTGGCTATTATACGATGATTTAGTTTTTCCAGGGATTTTAG
>VOQJ01040053.1:0-10099 GCA_015052665.1 Apistogramma diplotaenia | reverse complement strand
AATCTATAAAACAATGAAGAATGAGGAGATTGTTTTATGTGTGGAAAGGGATAAAAAATATAAAAAAAATAAAATATATATATATATATATATATATATATATATATATATATATATATATATATATATATATATATATAGTATATATACCTCAGTAACAATGTTTCAGTTAATCTGGTCGCAACCACTGGATTGGTCTAACGTTTCAAAGATAATGGACCCATCCATCCATCCATCCATCCATCCATCCATCCATCCATCCATCCATCCATCCATCCATCCATCCATCCATCCATCCATCCATCCATCCACCCTGGGGTTTCCTCCCAGCCAGGCATACCTGGAAATCCTACAAAGGGAGGCACCCAGGAGGTATCCTAACCAAATGCCCAACGTGTCTCGTCTGAAGTTGCAGTGGGTCTAGTCCAAGATCCCTCATGATGTCTGAACTCCTCTCTAACTCCAAAGGAACTCAATGCAGCTGTTTGTATTTGCAACCTCAGTCTTTTGGTTGTTACCCAAATCTATTGACCATAGATGAATAAATTGAAATGTTTGCCTTTTGGCTCAGCTCTCTCTTCACCACAACGTCCAGTAGAATGCCTTACCACATTATTGCTGACGTTGCACCAATCACCCAGTCCATCTCATGCTCTGCCTTCCCATCACTCATGAATAAAACCCTGAACTCCTTCACCTGGGGCAGACACTTTCCCCCAACCCAGAGGGAACATTCAACCATTTTGAACTTATATATCAACTGCTCGTGTTTGTCTATAAGTGCATTGAAAAGGGCGATCCATTCAGCACTTAAGCTCTCAGCACAGAGTTCTACGGAGCATCCAAACTGATAATAGTCCAGTTGAAAGATGAAGTGAATCAATGGAGGGAAAGCTTGCACCACATGAAAGGCACGTCATCCCTCAAATAATTGCATCTGTATGTGCACCGAGGGCTGGCTCTGAAGAACCCACATAAAGAGGAGTCATTACACTGGAGCAGTTTGCTGTCAGTGCAGTGATTTATATGGGCTAATATAGGGAAAGCTTCATAATCTAGAGCTAAACGTAAACTTACCATACACACCGTGGACAGGATGGCTGCAGGGAAACAGTGACAAAGAGAATCACATGGAAGTATGTTTACTGAAAGTTCAAGAGGAATACTGACTTTGAACTTGTGCTTTTAAACTTAAGTTTTATCACTTTGCATTTTAATGTGAAGCCTGACGTATCAGCTGTGCAAAAATGAATAAACGGCAGTTTCCAAATAAGGTCTTTATCTTTGCCTCTCCTCTATTCATATTTCTGAGCAGAATTGAAATGAATCACAGTGGCACTGTTTAAATGGGAGGACATGAAAAGATTCTGGGGGGGATCTAAGAGAAAGCAGAAGCTCAAAGCGGGACAGTGAGGAACTACTTCAAATAGAACCAGTTTTTCACAATCCTGTTTCTAAAATAGATTTGCAAATATTTAATTAAAATTGTATAAAGACAGCACATCAAATTTCTCTTTTTAATGCCTTTTGAAAAAACAAGTTGTAATTTTGAATTTGATGCCAGCAATGGCTTTTAGAAAGTTGGAGAAGGGCAATGAAACACTGCGTAAACAAATAATGTCCTGACTGGGTGTCAAAAAGGCATCCAGAGAGGCTGAGGGGCTCACTTCATAACACAGTACGTGATATTTAAAATCTTAGCATGGAAACGATGAAGGTTGTCTGTGATCTTCATGCTCTTTTACTGGCAAAACCCTCGTCTGTTGTAATAATGCTCACGTTTACTCATTTGCAGCTCTCCACACACACTTGCCCAGTATATCTCCTCCACAAATGTGCGTGTAGAACTGTGCAGCTCAAGGGAGCGCCACATGCAGTTGACTGCTTACCTGAATTTTGCTCACAGAAATGAACTTGTCAAGTTTGGAGGCAGAAACCCAGGAAGGAACTTGGCCCTTTTGTGTTTGCTCTCTATCGGGGCAAAGATTTATCCAGGTGCTCAACTGTGATGCACTGAGCGACAAAAATTAGTGATAGTGAGCAGATGAAATCCTATATTAAGCAAAGGGCAAAATACAATTTTCAGCATAACTTGGGCTTGACATTTCTGTAAAAACAAAGGCTTTGTGTGCTTCTGGTGTCACTTCATATTTATCAGCATACAGTAATTAATCCAGCAAGTCAGCATTAGGTAATATATAGCACATATTTTGCAGTTTTCTATCGAGAACAAAGACTGTGAACAAAGTCTGAGAGAGTCTGAAGGTTTCCTGCATCACTGCATCAGCAGAAACAATTATAAATAGGTTGCAGACACCTCATTATATAACGCAGCTGGAATATGCTTTCTGAGACGGGAGCTGCTTTTTTCTTTGAAATTGAAGCTATGAAAGAATGTCACTGTTTTCATATTACTTATTGTTGATGTGTGTGAGTTCAGCTGCTGGTCTAGCAGACTTAGTGAATGCTGAAATACACTTATGGCTCAGTTATTACTTATACCAGCTCACCCGTTACCTTTCTGAGTACTTTATCACCCCAACATGGAACTGCATGCTTTCCTGTCCTCATCCTTCTGAATTCTGTTTGTCTGTTTTGAAGTACCCGCTCAGTGTGAACCCAGTAAATCAGTGTAAACTAGTTTTCTACATTTTGTGTTTGCAAGTTTTCCCGGGTCAAGCTGTGAGTCTGAGGCTGCCTCTCTATTTGCCTCTATTAAACCAGTCTCAATCTAAGTTTTGACCTCAGCCTAAAACTTTCTTCACACTGCTACTCTCCTTTAAAGTGTTTCCCTCTCTGAGCCTGAACCAAAAACATCATATGTCTCAGCCAGAGCTTGTCTTTCTATATCGAATGAGCCTGAATGTGACGTCTCTCTGTGGCTGTATGCACACAGTTTTCTCTGCTTCTTTGTCCATGTCTCAAACAGCTCGTCCTAGTCCACATTCCTCCTGCTGTCTTGACCTTGTGGCCCTTAAACGATTTGCATGCAATGAAATGTTTGCATTTTAGCAACTTTCATACCCTGCAAAGTAATTAACCTTTCTATTTATGCATGTGTATGATCAAGTTTCCCCTGATGAAGCTTCTCCACTCGTGCTCCCGTATCCTGTGTTAAAGCTCAGCAAGCGGCTTCAGCAGAGTGCTAAGTTTCTGTAAGCTAAATCCATCAGTCACGCTTTGTTATGCATAATCATAAATGATGGGAGACAAAATTTCAATAAGACTCATTGGGTAACATCCCCGGCACGCACTCAGACAGGCAGACAGCTAAACAGACAGACAGGTAGCAGGAAATGTCTGCAAACAGGCACATAGTCATGTAGGCAGAGACAGATGAGCGGAGAGACAGGCAGACAGTTATTACTCTTACTGCGCTGGTGATCAACAGTAATTATCTTTTCTGACCAGGGGAAGGCTGTCTTTTAAAGCCTCCCTCCCTACTGACAGCTCATTAATCACCGGCAGCTGAGCCGAAAGAGCCGGGCTGCCAAGCACTAGAGCACAAACCTGTTCCGACAACCTAGATACATACCCGAGAGGTGACAAAAATAAAATCACTCAACCCTGTTACCCAAAGAAGTTCAGCTGCATGGGATGATGGGATGTTATTTACACATGTAACTTTATCAAATCAGACAAGTCTGCAGCCGTGGAATCGGTGAATCAGCCCCTTGCAGTCTGTTTCCTTCTGCTTTTAACAAGAGGAAGCATTTTGAAATGATGTAGGAGTATGAACATAACAATGACTACATTACAGCTGAGAGCATTTCACTTTCACTCATGAGAAATTTATGGTGAAAGATGATCCTCTTTGTTTTTTTAAAATTTTAAATCAGGCAGCCAAGAGTGGTTCAGTTTCAGCAAAATTAATGAGGGTAGGTGGGAGGGGTGTAAAGTGTGCTATTACAAATGAGACAATGAAGACAAAGTAACTGCCAACACAAAAAGGGCAACAAAATGTGTATTTTTTTTAGACACGATATCTTGAAAAATTACCTTGGAACCTTTCCAAAAAACATATGAAAATATTCGACCAGCTCCTCTGCAGGCGCACTTTAAGCCCCTGATGGTACATTCATCCCCAGCAGAAGCAATCCTAGAAAGTGACCCAACAGCAGCTGCTGTTGATTCAACGTGAGTTCATTTTCAGGCTTTAACAACTCACATTGTGTGAAGCTACAATAAAACAATGGCTCTTAGGCTGGGTGGCAGGCAGGCACACGAACCCGCTTACTGTTGGACGAACAGGTTGGAGGTCTTCCAGTCACTGTTAACTATCTCGCTAAGGTAAAAATACATGTTTAAATTTACCTATTAAAGAAATAATAAAGCGGCATGTTTTCTTTTTCCAATCCAGTGCTCTGGCTTCTTTTCAGATATTGTTTGTATCTTTGGCTTTGTTGATCCATGACTTGAACCTAACTTTTACTATCCGTCACCAAATTTCGCCTGAACAGGAGCATTTCAAACACCCGTCACCGGCTTGTTTTGACAGACAACAACAAAGCTGTCATTTGGCACCACGAGCTGCCAACACTGGTTTTGAACACACGTTGCCTTAGAATTTAATTTAATCCATTATATCGGTGTGGGGCAGGCCCAGGGAACAAAATCTGACAGGATATTTGATCTGATAGTGAAGCTGAGGGTTCAGCAGAACTGAAATGAGAGATGCAGTCGTTTAATTGCAGCATAACTTTTTTATTTGACATGCCACTATTTTCAACAGGAATATTCAGTTACTCGAAATTAATTGAGAAGAGAGCCAAACTGTGGGGCTCATTCTGCATCTGCAGTCATGTTCTGTTAGTTTTTGTCTGTTCCGTCCTTCAGACTCTCCACTTCTTGTCCTTGTGCTTTTCCCACCTGTGTGATTAACGGCCTTTCCCTGAAGTGTCCTTCCCTCTTTGCATTTAGTCTGTCTCCTCCTCTCTTTGTGCCACATCGCCCTTGTACTTCCTGTCAGATTTCTTTGCTTGATTTGGATTGATATCCCGTCTACCGAACTCTTTTTGCTCATTATAAACTGCCTCTTGGACTCTAGCCCTGAGTCCTGCTGCTGTGTGTTGTCTGTCACAGGACCATGTCAGATTACGGAAGAAAGCTTAAATATCAGCTAATTTGATTTCCCCAGTAATCTTAAATCTTTGGCTAGAACCAGTACTGTGTATGTTTATCAAATCAACTAAAAAAAGTAGAGAGGAACTCAACTTGTGAGTGGTGCACTTACCTGCTAAATAACAAGAAAACTGCTGCGGTAAAGAGAGCACCTTATAACTTTATTTTCCCCCTGACAGCTGCCTATCTATGCAGCCAGGTCTTCAGTATTCTACCAGCCTCATTTATCGCTTTACTGCAGAGGAGAGAAGTGAGCTCCAGCTTACTGTCTACCCCCCTCTGACTGTGTCAGTGCCCACAGTAGCTGGGATTGGCAGGCCCTCGCTGTATAATGATGGTAATTCATTTCTATTAAACAGGTCCGTTATTATTGTTAAACCGTTAGAGTGGCGTCTAGGCGATTAACATACGCTGCCAGACAGCAGGCTGAGCGAGACAAATTAAAATCCCGTCACCTCGGCGGCCACCGCTGGTGCTGTCACCGCCTTCATACAGCCGGGGGAATGCAAAGAACCTGCAGGCTTCACGCGCTGAACTCGAGGCAAATAATGTAAAGGCATGTAGTGTGAAGGTGTGTGTTACAACTTGATGTAAAATGATAAAACATTCAAAGTGATGAAACACAGAGCTGCTCAATAATAACAGGAAAATATATTGAATCAGTATCAGTAAGTGCACTCATCATACACACCCCAGGAGCATCATCACTGAACAAAATCACAAAAGTATGATTCATTTTAGGCATGTGTGGCAGGCTTGGGCGATGGCAGTGCTGTTCTGCAGACTGGAGGTGCACTGCTTTGGTCCAAACTACTAGAAAGATGGATATATGATATCCCCGGTGATGAGAGCATACAGAGCTGTCATCGCATCGAGATTTAATTTTGTCCAAATTTCTGGTGAAAGAAAAAAAAAAACCACCCTAAAAACATTACATTTTGATCAGCCTCAGCTGCACTTCAATGCAAATACGTGCATGGTAACATGTCAGCGTTTGGCATTCAGTTTTTCACAATATTATATATTTCTAGTGATTTTATTACATACAGCTAGAACTATCTTTTTATGGTCACATTCTAGGTTTTAGCTTTTTTAAATTTCATGATAGTGTAAGCAAATTAAAAGTACTAAAGTGACACATCATCCAGAAGAAACCTCTGATTTTAATCATGAGGTCCCCTCCTCCTCCTGCTGGTGAACATGGACAAACACCACCAGTCACATAATGCATAAACATAACATATTTTGTTTAGGATTGTGCTGTTCAGATATGCATGAATCATCTGCCTGTGTGCCTCATTTCAGAGGGACTCATGTAAAGTGGGAACAGTAAAAATGCCTCCTCTTGTTTCCTGCCCATTAGACAGTCTTTGGCTGATGTTTTCTTCTTGGATAATAACAATATTATTCAGGGATACCAAAAGCAATATTTGCCACATTATATGTGAATAAGTCCCTTTAATAGATTTTCCTATCCGCCCCTCCGGTTTTATTTTTTATTATGTCTGCCTGGCACCACAAATATCTCCTGAGGCCGTCTGTCTCCCTTCTAGCCACCACAGCAGCAGCTGATGGGGCAAGGAGTATGACAAACAACATTGGAGAAAGATTTGAGGGGGGGAGGTAGGACAGAAGGAGAAGAAGGGTGGAATCGTGTGGAGAACAAAGAGAGAGAGGTGAAGAGAACAAGCTAAAGAGGAAACAGGGAAGAAGAAAAAGAAATGATGAGAGGGAGCACACAAGGGGAGGATGAGAGAGGGAAGTGTGAGTGGAGGGGGGGGACTCTATGGAGTGGGAAGAACAAAAGGAAGAAAAGTAAGAGAAACAATTTAAAACACAGTAGAGGCAGTGAATGAAGAAACAAAAACAAAGGAGAAAAAGGGGAAAAAGAAAATATTTGTCTCTTTCATATGCCAGTCTTAGATAATCCCTCAAAATGGCAAAACATAATTCACTGATGGTGTGACTCATGTTGCAGATCCTCACTAACTGTGCCAAGTGAACAATTCAGCAGTAACAGTGTAGTAGTGCTGAGCAGCTCTCTGACTGTTGAAATCAGCCATTCTTACGAGAAAAAAATCCCATCATCCACGAAGAAACAGACGTATTTATTAGCTGCTGTCTTTGGTGAAT
The DNA here is from genome assembly GCA_015052665.1 of Apistogramma diplotaenia. Lineage (NCBI taxonomy): Eukaryota > Metazoa > Chordata > Actinopteri > Cichliformes > Cichlidae > Apistogramma > Apistogramma diplotaenia. The sequence goes on along the minus strand of VOQJ01040053.1, from coordinate 2,845 downwards.
CAGAGGATTGTTGCTGTGACCTCTGACCTTTGTAGTAATGGCAGCTTCCACTGTAAGAGGGGGTGTTTGGATTTTATTCTGTCAGTGAAAATTGCGCAGGACAGCAGCAGCTGACTGAGTGAAAACATCTGCAATGCAAAATGGAAATGAACATCCGCTGTGCTGAATGCGTAATCATCATTTGCAGTCAGTATGTTTCGGGACAGTTTCTGCAGAGATTTCCTAATAGTTTGGTCATTACTTGCTCACGATAGCTATCAACCTCTGGGACTGCTTCAAGTATATTTTTAAATACTTTAAAAAGCTGGGCTTGAGTGGAACCACAAAGTAACAGTACAGATAAAAATAAATGAAACAGATTGGTGGTGCATAGGCTACAGCTCAGGATGGTCAGAGGTGCTGCAGGAGAGGCTCAGTGTGGGTCTGACTTCCTATAATGAAACTCAATAGTCTTTTTCCACCCCCCATAGACCACTGAAAACATGTAGGTGGTATAAAACATGGATGCAGCTCTCTGGGTCTGTAAAGTGAATCCAACACCGAAGTGCCTTAAACCTGCATTCTTTTAAATGGGCAGTAGGGGGCGACTCCTCTAGCAGTACAAACAAAGAAAAAATAGTTCTGTAAATTAAATTCAGAGAAATTAATTATGCAAGGTGTACTCATTGGCAAATAGCTTAATCAAAGGCCATTGTTGGCTCACTAGCTCACAGTTTTGAATTAAGTCATTAGCCAATGAGCTCGCAGCACGTCTTAGTTTCACAGTAAGATCCGTCCCACCCTCATGATGTTTAGATTCAAAACTCCAAGAAGTGCTCAGGTTGGGCATTCATGAAGGTTCTTCACTAAGCAGTGCAGAGGCTCTGCTCATCACCAGGGACAATCACCTCGAAAGACATAATATAACTCTTTCCCCAACTGCCCCCGATGAACAAATCTGATCAAGATGTATGTGACTAAAGTTCCCCTTTAGTTTTCTTTTTAAATAATTCATTTACCGGTAATACAATACTGAACAATTCAGTCTCATATCCAACTCTGCCGTGAGGTAAATCCACACAGCCCATGCATTGTCAGTTAAAAAAGCTTCAGGCACAGAGCAGTCTTATCACTTTAAAAAAAAAAAGAAGCTTTCTCTTGGGAGATGTCTTTGGAAGGTTTCCCACATGATTCACGTCAGCAATCAGAGCTAAAAGTGGATCTATATATAGCGCATCTTAATCTGAAACTTGTATCGGCGCACCTTCTTTTGCCTACAGCAATGCCACTGTTTGCATGACATTCCTCGATGCTTTGCCAAGTTTCTATTTTCTCCCTTCTTTCCTTCAGGACACACTTCTCAGAGGTTAAATGCGTAATTCGGCAAAGGAAAATCAGGCTGGAGATCCAGGAGAGTTTAAGCACAGGGGAGCCAGTCAGGAAAACAATGAGAAGTTTGTGATGCAGTGATTCTTGTGAATTTGCGATGGACGAATTCCTCTGGAGCCTGAGTGGAGGCATTTAAGTATAAACCTCCTAAATGCTCCTGTGTGCAGCAGCAGCAACATTTGCGTGGCATTGGTGGAAAAAAAGGTTTTATGTCCCAATAAAAGCTGGTTTACAACAGACTAACGTGGTGTGTATTTATGTGTATAAAAAAATGTAAAAATTGGAGGGAATACTGTGCATGTTTTGTCCTTCAGAGAAATGTGCACATGTGTGAATTAAGGTGTTCAAATGAAATCCTCTCTGTAAACTGGCAGAAACAAACACGTACCCTTAAATGCCCTGCCTGACAGAGCTGAGAATAACTGCAAGTTTTACTGTCGGGCAACGGAAATTTGCTGGTGAACTTTGGTTTAAAATGATCCTGGATAACGTCTTTCTCTAACATAGAGCTCTCAGTGTTTATGAAGGCTCGGCCAGAGTCAGATACCAGGAACTTCCATGTCCAAGGTACGAATTTCTCCTGTCAGCGTTATTTTGAAAGAACTCAGGATCAAGCACCTTGGTCCACAGTTTGTGGTGCTGAACAGTAATAGGATGGGGCTGAAGTTTTTCCATCCCGGGGGCCCGGAGGGATGACTGTGAGACAAACAGGTCTAAACTGGTCTCTGCAAACAACCACCCTGTGGTGAAGATGCCCACGGCACAGCTGCCTTTCCCCAAAATGGGAGCGTTAAACAGCTGCATTGGTTCTTGCGTGAAAGTATATAGCTGTTATTCAGGATGCTAACCATGTGTTTTCTATGAGTGCTATGTGTATGTTGGGTTATTTGGGCAGCATGTTATTCAGATTGCTATTGCTGGGCTATAACTGGACAGCAATTTGGAGAGCTCCTTACCGTAACCTCCAACCAAAACACCGGCTCCGCTTTACTGGATTCACCCCACTCTTACTGATGCCCCGCTGTAAAAACAGAAAGGCCAGACTCGTTATCGATTTTGGGAAATGAAAGGGCTCCTGCAGAGCAAGTATTTTTATAATAGCAGCTCTTTTTAAGACATTTTATTAAGAGACAAACAAAAATGAAAAACAACAAGTTTGAGCATTAGCAGTATAGAGGACAACCTGACCAAACCGCTAAACGTATAAAACTGAAATATTCTTCAAGGACAAACTTGAAGCCACTCTGTGTAGTTTCAACTTACAAGCAAGATATTAATGTTTGATTTTTTTAAAGGGTGTTCATGTAGTGTGGTGGATAAGAAATTTGATTAATTTCGTGTCTAATTCTGTTCCTTATATCTTATAAGATTATTTTATTATTGTTTTGACTGTGTTGCTGTGGAGAATATGCAGTGGGAGAGCTGAGGAGTAAGTGTTTTGCCTGGGTTGATTGTGCACTGATCCACTGGTAATGTC
>VOQJ01040019.1:17127-31239 GCA_015052665.1 Apistogramma diplotaenia | reverse complement strand
TAAACAACTCCTCAACCTTTTTCCAGTCTCAAATCCTCTGTGTGATTTGCCTGCCTACATGGACGGCTTGCATGGCAGCATCATGAGGGCAGACACACACAACTGCACACTCACTGTCTTTCTTTTCTCTCACTCACCACTGATCTCAGATACACGGCACAGAGAAAGAAAAAGGAGGGTGAGTGAATCGGACAGAGTAGACCTCTCCTCCCACACACCTAGCTTTCTATAACAGGCTCCTCTCCTCTCCTCTGCTGTATCATTGCAAGCCTTTGTGGACCTCTTGTTCCCAGTGTGAATCATTAACTGGCTCTACAAGCCCAGACAGGAGAGTGAGAGGAGAAGAGAGCATTTCTCAAACACTCAGCTTACAAGAAGGGAACTCTTTTGTTTTTTTCTTTTTGCAGCACTTTTCTCTCAAGTCATGCAAACACATGAAAATCTGCAGGGTGTATTAGTGAAGTGGGGTCACTGTCTCCTCTTGAGATACATTTACATTTACATGGCCTTTTCTCGTACTGCCAAAAGAGAAATCTAATGCTGGGCAATAGAGAAGACAGAAATCAATCAGTTACAACAGGTGTGTGTGTGTGTGTGTGTGTGTGTGTGTGTGTGTGTGTGTGGGGCATTACGGCTTATCCTTTTTACTGCTACGCTTCTTTAAAGCATCAGGGTCTGATTTCATTAAGCTTCTCCAGCCAGCGAGTCTCAGCGTGCCGAGGAAGAGGCTGAATGGGTTTGTGATCTTCTTTGCTGCTCTCTATGATGCTGCTTTGGCTCAGACATTACTGCACGATAGTGTAAGCCTAACTTATTAATGACACAATTTGAATCAAAGGAAGGATCGCAGAGGTACCCAAAAAGCGATTAGCAGACACACTGATTTGGTTATTGTTCTCATCATACATGTACCTATTGCTAAATATACATGGCAGTTTGAATAAATCCCTGAAATCTAAAAAATCATTTAATCCTGATTCATCGTGATTATTATGGAGCCCTTGTTCTTTGCAACAAGCATGTGATACATGCCTGTTCTCCTGTCCACTAATGGCTCCTAATAATCTAATCATGGCTAAACTGTAGATAACCTGGCTGTTTGTGCTTTGAAGAGATCACGCTGGTAATACTGTATGTGCAAGTTTTGGAATATTGTGTAATTTCTGTCATCGTGCTATAACAGCAAAAACATAATGGACTACTCTGAAGAAAAGTAGTACTTAAGAAATCCTTTCATAAGTAGGTTATTTAGAGGGCTGTTTATTTACTATTTATAGATTTATTTTTTACTGTACACCATTAAAAAAATCAGTCCTCTCTACTGTACTGGGCACAAAACTGAAACTGCTATTTATGAATTCCTTTATACAGAAGCAAAGTGAAGCAGTGCTTGCAACTGATCCAAAGTAACCACTTTATCAGTCATGTCCGAGACAAAGTTACTAGTGAAATATATTGAGAAAAACTGTGGGTTTCTACAAAAGCTGGGAAGGCAGAGTAAATAGCATGCCTCCACTGATGATTTCCATCAATTTCTAAAACTGAGGTGCAAAGTTAGTATGATTCATAAAGCCAGAATCTCCACAGGAAAGAGTGTGTAGGACAGTATCTAATATGTAGGAAATTTTTTGTTTTGGTTCATGTGGTTTAGTTCTTCTGTTGTTCCTGTGGATGCTGGTTATTTCTGCTCATTTTAGGCGCTTATTAAATGTAGACAGCTTATCATGATGAGTGACAAATGTTGGGGCAGAAGCTTGACCATCTGAGTGGGAGGAGGGCAGGATTATATATATATATTTCCCTCTTCAAAGTGAAAAGTTGTGAATCACACGCTGAAAGGAACTCCACTGGCATTTGAACATGGCTTTCAGCCAGCTTGTTTATTTCTTTGTATAATATCCTCAGAAATAACCGCAGAGGAAGATAAAAAAAGGAGGAAGTCCACTGATTAAACTAGAGCAACACATTATTTTGCATTTGCATCTTTTGATTGGCTGTGTGAGCTGTATTTCAGAGGGCTGCAAAGTGCAAAAACACAAAGCACAAGAAGTAAACCAGAATGGTACAAGTGAGACAATTACTTTAATCTCCCAGTTATATTCTAGAATACTGAAGCTAATGTTTACTTTGGAAAATGAGCTAATTTGTTTTGTGAATGAGAACGAACGGATTAGACATTATGGAAATTTGTTGAAAAAATATTGAGACATCGTTAAAGGTTATTAAAATTCTTTGTTTTCTTTCTTTTCCACAGTTGGTAGGTTAAGTAGGTTCCAGTTTCATCTAGTTTGCCTGTGGCACCAAGTTCCTTTGTTTGGAGTCTTGTTTATCTGCCTGCATAGAACAGCCCTGCCCATCCATATGTTGATGCACTGCACAGCATAACTGTACCATTCAAAAGTGAACAATTATCATAGGTTAATTGTAACTTAATTTACCCTCGTCTTGATGTGTCCACACTGTAATTTAAGTAAATGAGAATAAAAGCAGAGAGTGAAATGTGGTAAAAAAAAAATTAAAAAAAAGGGGAAAGGAAACCTGGAAAGAGTGATTAAATTTTCTGCTAGCCTTTCTTTATTCGAGGAATAAAGGAATTCAAGTGCATTGTCTTATCACTCAAGCTCCCTTTCTCACTCGCCGTGTACACACCGTTTTCCCTCATACTGCTCTTGCAAGCTTTGAACATTGTTTCCTCTGTGACTTCCAGTGGCAGAGTTTGAAAGAGCAAACTTCAAACACTTCTCACTCAAAAGCTCCTGTCACACATTTAAACAGACACACTTATAGAATAGAAGAATAGAATAGAATCGAACGCCTTTATTGTCATTATACAGATGTACAGTGAGATTGGAGGGCCACTCCTGTTCAGTGCTATAAAATAGAATCTCTAAATAAAGATATACTGAAAAAAAACTACAGAAATAAAATAAATGGTTACAAAATATATGGATGTCAAGCATGCACATCAGGTTTTAGCATTAGTAAGATGATTCTCACTTCTTTCTTGTTAAGGACCCCCATACTGTATATGAAGCTCGAGTCAATTCAATTCAATTTTATTTATACAGCACCAAATCACAAGAAATAGTCGCCTCAAGGCTCTTTTTATTGTAAGGTGAAAACCCTACAATAATTACAGAGTAAAGCCAACAATCAAAACGACCCCCTATGAGCAAGCACTTGGCGACAGTGGAAAGAAAAAACTCCCTTTTAACAGGAAGAAACCTCCAGCAGAACCAGGCTCAGGGAGGGGCAGCCATCTGAGAGACAGGGCTAAAGACATGCTGTGGAAGAGAGACAGGGATTAATAATAAGTAATGAGAAAACGCACAATTGGGTATAAACAGAGTAAAAAGAGGTGAATGAAAAGAAACACTCAGCGCATCATGGGAACCCCCACCAGCAGCCTAGGCCTGTAGCAGCATAACTAAGGGATGGTTCAGGGTCACCTGATCCAGCCATAACTATAAGCTTTATCATAAAGGAAAGTTTTAAGCCTAATCTTAAAAATAGAGAGCCAGCAGTGTCAGCAGCCTGTTAGCTTAGCTTAACACAAAGACTGAAGCACATAGTGTGATGATATAAATAAAATAAAATAAAAACCAGTACAGATGCTATAGGCAACACTGGGATCAATCATTTCCACTCTTCAGTTTCCTGTAAAGGCTTTTTGTTTGCTCCATTATTCTGAATCAATTTTAAAACAGAGCTATATGTAAGGTATAATCCATTATTGATGACCAGTTCATGAGGGACTTCACTTCAACAGAAACCCACTCTGCTGAATGAGTATTTGAATTATACAGATTGTTGTCCAAATTGTTGTTGAAGCTGCAGCTGATCGTGGAGTTTGGGAGAAGGTGCTAACAGCGTCGCGCAGAGAGATCAGAGATGATTGAAAGAAAGAAATCTTTAATGTTTCCCACCTTACTTCTACCTACTTTTGACTTTTGTTATTATTCTGCTTGCAGCTGACGCGTCTGCCTCTGCTCTTTCCACTCTGCTCTTCATAGTGTTGTGTGGAGGGAATTAATTAGCGCTGCAGTTTGAGCTAAGGGCTAGAGCAAAGATGCAGAGAGGGATTTCATGAGGATGTATCGATGTGAAAATGTGTGTGAATGTTTTTGTTTTTGTTTTTTACTGGTGAATGCACCACCAGTTAGTCAATTCTCAAGGCCTCAGAAAAATGATCAGAGTAAGTCTTTCACACTTCTCTTATCTTAACTCGATTGACTCGCAAGTAATTGTTCAACATTTTGTTTGTGTATTTTGTTTCGAGTTAAATGAGAAACTCGCACAGCTCCAGCACATGTACGAGGTGTGCTCATAAATCACCTGATTCCAGTGTGTTTGCCTGCTTTAACACCTCTGTGCACCTCTGGATCACTTTCAACTCTGCGACTCTCTGTAGCTCAACTTGCATGTGAACATCTGCAGAGATGAAAAATCTAATTTTAACAGACCTAACTCTTTGATGATTACAATAAACACTGATGAGATTTGCTGGAGAAAGTGTATAAGTTACGGTGTACTGTAAGACCAAGAGTGTGGCCCTTTGTTCCTTCAACCTGGAAACATTGTATATTTTAAACTTCTCTCCCTCAGTCAGATTGTTAATAGCCAGTTCAAAAGGAGACCGACTTAATCAGGTATGTTTCTTGCTTTTTGATAAGTAATCTAGTGACTTTAAAACAACTGGCATATTTAAATTTCAGTGTAGTATACAATTTTTGAAAGGCTTTCTCAAGATTTTATTTCTTTGGACCTTAGCTGCTTTTTCATTCATTTTCAGCTCAGCCAATCTGACCAGCTTTTAAGCCATTTAACACTGACCTGTGAATCATCATTGTGGTATTTGACCAATCAGCAAAGACCTGGAACAGCTGATTTCCTGTTTTCGCATCAAAACTAACCATGGTAAGCTGATGAAACTCACGTATTTTATTGTTGGATACTTGTGCTAAGTGATGACATGTGTTGTTTGTGGACAATGTAGTGAAACGAGCGATATTATGGCATGAAAAGTGCGGGTACCAGTTTCGAACATACACATTGTTTTTTTAATATGGCGAAAGTTTTTTATAGCACTGAAAAACAGCAAAATTTTACACATTTCTAGACATTTAGAAACTATAAATCGTGAGGTTGAGTGAATTTTGTCAGTTTATGACATTACACCAGTTGTTCTATTGCTTGTGTATTAATTTTTAGTAAATGTCTGTTTAGATGGTTTATGGCAATTGGAGGGAGACTGTGGTCACCCTAGCGCACCTTGCCGTCAGTGATGATGACGAGAAGGAAGATAATCATGTAACATTGTCCCACTCACCTAAAACCAGGACGTTACAGGCCCAAGGGACATGGGAGCAGTGATGTTGTAATGAATCTGTTGTACTGTTCTAAAATACACGCTCCTTTCAATATATATATTTGTTTTTCATGTAATTTTTAAATATATACATTTATTGGAATGTTTTTACCACAGATGGGCAAAAAACCAAATATAGTCACTTCGTCAACCTTGATTTTGTACATGAAAATGAAACATTTTTGAAAACTGTCACAATAGTAATTAAGTTTTGTTATGTCTCCCAATAAGACTGTATGGTTGAAATTAGTATTTCAGTGAGTGCCCTATAAATGGTTAAAGTGCAGTAAGACATAAGAATATTAAAAAAAATAAGATATAAAAAAATGCCATAGACCATACAGTGGAGGCTCTGTCATGGTTTAAAGCTGCATTGCAGCCAGTGGTTATGGGGTTTTTGTCAAAACTGATGGAATTATGAACAGAGAAACATACTGGCAGATTTCGATCTACCATGCAATACCATCTGGAAAGCATCTGATTGGCAGCAGCTTCATTTTCATCAGGATGACAAAACATGCCAGTTTCTGCAGTAAAAGATAGAAAAAACACAGTGGATAGAAAAACACACAATGGAACACTATTAGTCATAGACTGGCCTCCCCAGAGCCTGGACCTCAACATTATTGATGCAGTGTGGGATCATCTTGAAAGAGAACAGAACAAAAGGCAGCCAACACCCAAAGAGCTTTGAATGTCCATCAAACACCCTGCAGAACCTTTCCTGAAGACTGCTTAAAGAATTTACAAGAAAGATTCAGGCTGTGTTGAAGGGTAAAGGTGGTCAAACCAAATGCTGGCTTCCAACCTTGTTAAAATCGTGCAAACTCATTTTTTACCTATGCTGTATTTACATGTACTTTTGCGCATATTTCAACACATTTTACTGCACCTATTTCTCATTTTCCTTGTGAAATATAAAGAAATGAGGGCTGAAGACTGGCACAATACTGTGTAGACAAAACACTGAACTTGTGAACTGGTGGTGATGGAGAAGGAGGTACAGTAGATGCCTGGAGGTGTCATACGGTACTCGACTTCATTTTCAAACTTTTTGTTGCCCTGACAGCACCTGTTGTTCCTTCTATGCCTAAACACCCAAAAATCTTAAGTAGAGTTACAGGATAATGACAATCAAGCTACCTGAGAATCACTACTTTCATGATGATGCTGATGGTCTGTTTGATGTAGGCGTTCAATGCTATCAAATCAAAATGCACAAGTGTTAGAAACAGGTACTTTGGTAACAACAAAGTACAGATTTTTGTGCATTCTGTTAAAGCAAATGAGAAACGGACAGCAGCAGCAGAGGGTGAAACTGATAAGGCTGGCAGTAATAACAGCATACACACTGTCACAGTGAGGCAGACTGCAGGTCTGCTAGGCTTAATCCATTTCCACCCAAATGAGTGAGACCTAAGAAGCTGGGGCCTATTATAAGTTGCATATTAATCTGACATGAGCATATGCTTTACTGTTGGCCATTGCGCTGTGATCAAGGGGTTCAATAAACCAAAACAGTCGGAGTCCTCACCTTATGTTAGCACCTTCTCAGCACCTTCACTCTGTCTTCCCTTTTTCTTCTTCTGTCACGGAGACTGATTGCCCGTGTGCCTCTGTTAGTGAAAATATGGCTGTATTTCCTCACCCCTCAAAAACCCAGGGGCAGTTAGGTTAAAATATGACTTCTCGAGCTGTACTGTATGACATGTTCAGAGGGGACACTGATTAACAATGAAGGCAGCTAATGCTCACAAACAATGACATCCAGATTAAACAGAGAAAAGTGCAAACACGTGAATGGAAAGACAGCGGCACGCACTGCAGCCACAGGCAAACATGCTCACATATGAGCAACATGACAGCTCCACAGCAGATGTGTAACATTTCATTAGCTATACGATTCCCCAGTCGTGAACTTACAACCTGGCCAGATGTAGCCCACCTGTCACTCACTGACTGCTGTGATAGCTCTAACCCCTCCACCACCCAGAGTTTGATAATTCAGTTAATTCATTATAGTTAAGAAAACAGATGGATGCAATTTTGAATAACAATCAAAAACTGAAAAGAAGTGGAAGAACATGTATTTCTCTCCTTACCATTAACGTCAAAAGGCACATAATTAATTACTTGGTGCATGATCTATCACGTTACAACTGTATAAATACAGAGTTAATATTCTGAGTCTGAAATACCATTAAGCAAACATCATGTACCGACAAGCAGCTCTATTCATGCTTCTTCAAAAATGTGTCTGGACCATTAAAACATACACACCATTAAATCGAGTATAATAAAACACAATCCCAGTTCCAAAAAAGTCAGGACGGTTCAAATAAAAACACATGCAGTGATTTGCAAATCTCATGAACCCATATTTCCTTCACAGTAGAGCACAGAAAACATATCAGTTATATGTTGCTCTAAAACCCAAACCGAGCAACTGTCATTAGTCTGAAAACAACATTCATCAGTGATGCATGGTGGCGGCAGCATCATGGTGAGAGGATGCTTTTCTTTCACAGGAAACAGGATAGCAGGTCAGGATTGAAGTTTGATACAGGGCAGTTCTTGAAGAAAATACAACCATCTGATTTGAAGTAGCTCGAGAACTTTTAGGATAGGTGCTAGATGTATTAGAGTATGAATTATTATTTGATTCACAATGAAAGAAAATGATAGTGGTAGGTAAGTTGGGTACTTTCACAAAGAAGACACAGAACCAAAAGTCCACACTGTGGAATCTGAACAGAAATGAAAACAGAACAGAAATGAATTAGCTTTCATACTAGTACGGAAGTTTAATATCAAACAAACAAGTAACGTCATTTATATGAAGATTGGGATGCTGTAGGTTGTGTTTCTGATAACAAATTTGTGTGTTATATACTGACCCTAACAAAATGAAAAATTGTGAAAAACAGTGAGAAATGTTGAGGAGGCCCCCACCTGTTTAACCTTTTCTGTTTTGGGGGGTTCTTGTTGTTGCCCCTCTAGTGCACCTGTTGTCAATTTCATGAACATATAAACAGGTGAAAATGATTAATAACCTCCTCTGCTACCTGACCAGATCAATATCCCAGAAGTTTAATTGACTTTTTGATATACTGTGATTAAAAACTGTTCCTTTATTTATTTATTGAGCAGTATACATCATCAGTAAGCAGCCCTTTCCATGGTAGGCTGAGCAGACTGTCATCAACCAACTTAATGGCGATGGTACTGTATTGCTGAATCAAATTTTTTTCCACATTTAAAGGGCAGCACTTTGTATCTGGAGGTATCTCTAGTGGTGTTGGCATTAATCATTAGATGACCTTCTCTAGGAAAACTTTAGTTTGACGTGTGGCTTTTGACCTTTTTTGTTTAAGTTAGACCTACTTCTTTTAGCACTGCTCTTCAGTCTGACCTTGTTCACTGAGCAGCAGCAGCACCTAAAGCCAACTAATAGGTAACCAGACAGAATTGTCATGTAGCAGGTAAGTGTGCATACCTATCAACCAATCACTGATATCAGCTGTTTGTCAAAAATATATATATATTCTTACTGAATTCCCGACCTCTCTTCTGTGGAAGCAGCTCCCAATTTGGATTCAGGAGGCAGACACCCTCTCTAGTTTTAAGATTAGGCCTAAAACTCTCCTTTATGATAGATCTTAGTAGTTAGAGCTGGATCAGGTGACCCTGAACCATCACTTAGTTATGCTACAATAGGCCTAGGCTGCTGGGGCGTTCCCATGATGCACTGTTTCTTTTCATTCACCTCTTTTTACCCTGTTTATACCCACTCTCCATTTAATCACTGGTTATTATTAATCTCTGGCTCTCGTCCACAGTGTGTCGTTTGTTTTTTCTCTCTCCCCTCAGTCCCAACCAGGCACAGCAGATGACCGCCCCATCCCTTGAACTGAATAATTTGGTGAGGTTATCTCACTTTAAATAGCCTCTCTGTTCATAGTGTGTCTAATGCAATGTCAAACCGTATGCATGCAAAATATTTAAAAATTAACAGCTGATTTACAGTAAGTTGCAAAAGTCTCAAACCACCCCTCATTTCTTTATATTTTAGTAGAAAAATGGGAACTGGGTGCAGCATTTGGTTGAAACATGCAAACCTCCATGGAAATACAGTCAAAAACAGAGTTTGTACAATTTTAACACGGTTGAAAGTCCATATTTGGTATGATCACCTTTATTTTTCAACACAGCCTGAATTCTCTTTGGTAAGCTTTCTCGCAATAAGGACATTACAGAACGCTTACCTAACAGTAGTTCTCTGAATAACCTGAAGGTCATTCGAAGCTCTTCTTTTCATGTTGGCTGCCTTTTGTACTGTTCTTTGTCAGGTTGATCCCACACTCCTTCAGTGATGTTGAGGTCTAGGTCAAAATCTGACAGCACCTTTCTGCTTTCATAATTGCATCAATTTGACAAACTCTCCAGCACCACAGGCTGAAATGCATCCCCCAAAACCTCAGAGAGCCTCCACCATGCTATAGAGCCTCACTGTTTGACCTCTCTCCTGACCTCCTCTGTACACTTTCAAATTTTGATTCAGCACTTCACAAGACCTGATTCCACAGATTTTGAGTTCAATTCTTGTGTATTTGGCATACCTCTGCCTTTTTCCCCTGTTTCCCTTTCTTACGAATGGCTTCTCGACAGCCGCCCTTCCACTGAAACCATTTCTGATGTTCTGTTTCCTCCCACTGACATGCACTTACTGGGGTTAGGTTAATTGGTCCCTCTAAATTGCCTATAGGAGTGAATGGTTGTCTGTCTCTCTGTCTTAGTACTGCTGTTGTGGCCATTTACACTGTGTTCGTTGTAAATCATAAGATTTATCAATTAAAGTTTAGAAGGCAGTGACACCTGCAACAGGCTGGCGACCTGTCCAGGGTGTACGCTGGGACAGGCTCCAGTTTTCAGGCATCTCTTCTGCAGATTTGGGAGAGAGACACCCTTCCTATTTTTAAGATTAGGCTTAAAACCTTCCTTTTTGATAAAGCTTATAGTTAGGGCTGGATCAGGTGACCCTGGACCCTTCCTTAGTTACAGTATGCTGCAATAAGCCTAGGCTGCTGGGGGGTTCCCATGATGCACTTTGTTTTACTACTCTGCATTTACTGTAATCATTATTAATCTCTGGCTCTCTTTCACAGCATATCTTTCATCCTGTCTCCCTTCCATCACCCCCAACTGGGGGCCTGCCCCTCTCTGACCCTGGTTCTGCTGGTAGTTTCTTCCTGTTTAAAGGGAGTTTTTCCTTCCCACTGTTGCCAAGTGCTTGCATTGAATTAAGTGCCTTTAGGATGGCTCAAGACTTTTGCACAGCACTGAAGCCATGTTTTGAGTCTAGTCTGTATAGTTTAGCTTGATATGATTTAATTTGACATCCATATTTTTTCTTCCAGTTTATTAAATCATGTATGTGAATAGAAGTTGCATAACGATGTTAAAGAGATGCAGATTTGTGCATGAAAATTATGGCCACACTGTCGGCTATGATGTCTTCAGAATATATAATGGTGCTACCGAGCGGAGCAGTCAACACGTGAAAAATAACTTCTGCGTGAACATCGAGACCCTGCAGCCATGTGTTGATTTATTGTCAGGGATGTGTAAAGCCATGCACCACTGCCAGAGTTTTAAAATCCATTCAAGAACGGCATTGACCTCTGTGTTTATCCTGTGCGTCAAAAGGCTTACTTGAATGGAAATAACTGAATTATTTCACCCACAAATTTACAAGTTAAAAGCAAAATCTTACATTCTGGTCTCAGTATATCATTTTTTTAATATCAATGATTACATCATCACAAATTCATCTACTATTTTTTTTAATTGAATTTCTAACTAATACCGAGAAAACACATTAAGCACAAATATTTGAACACACTCTGAAAAACAGAAAGATTCCCATGTATGGGGAATTTTAAGTAAAAGGCCCAGCATGAGCTGCGAAACCAACAAACCACATCTCTCAGGAGAATCAATATCTATTTAATTAACATAATGGTGATGAACAGGTGATCACCTGGCTAGATTAGGTTATTCTTCTTCTTGCCAGCGATGTTATCACTCTATTAAGAGCTCTATTTGGATCCCAGAGCATGAGCCTGTGTATTGTGTTACCTGTAACAAGATAGAAGAGAGAAGCATACACAAGTAGGAACTTGAGAGTGTAATGAGAGCCAACAAAGACTGTGTTCCCAGCCATCCAGATACTGTTTCTTTTGTTACCCCTTAGAAAGGAAACTTCAGGCATGAAATCATGGCAGCAGGGTGGAAAAACACTGCTGGTAACCTCTGACCAAACTTCTAATGAAACAGGCTACACCTCGGTTACTTCTCTCAGATAACTGCCAAACTTGCAGACTTTTATGTGTCAGTTATTTATATTGCAGGTTATACCATTATCAGTGGTAAAAGAAAGAGACTCCCCTGCTGCTTTCATTTGATCAGTTATCATCTATGCAGTTGGGACTATAGCAGTGGAATTGTACTTGGCCAAGTGCAGCAGCTTCTCTGCATTTTTACATCTCCTCTTTTGGGCGATGGCAGCTCCTTGCATCTTTAGGCTCCTACAATATGCAGAAGCAAAGCTTTCAGCCGGCAGCTGAGACACAAATTGAGTGTTGAGTGTTTTTCCACTGGTTGCTTGATAGTTCGGGAAGAGCCTTTTTAAAGAGAAGGGAAAAAAATGGGAGTGGATGTTTCTAATGGGTTGCTTATTTTAATTCCTCAGTCTCTCGCCTTGGTGGAGTTATATTATCAGTAACGATTACACACAAACCTACTTAGCCAAAATTCATGAAACTTGATGGCATATGAGCAAACAAACGACATATTAAATCACAAAAATTGTGAGATAAGGTATTGACTCTGGTCACGCCCTTCCAGTTTCACTTAGTGGTTTGTAGCTGAAATAAGCCCTTCAGCACTGCGCTGCAGTACAGCTGAATATTAGCTACTTGACCTCCCATATTATTCCTCCCCAACAAATACTGACTTTAATTACTTAAACCAAATTAGCGATATGGGCTGTATCCAGAAGAAGGCAGACAGAAGTGTAATTTTAAATGAATGTGCTTGAACTGGAATGAAAAGTAGAAACGCAAATTAATGACAGAGACGGACACACAGAGAAGACGGAGACAGCAGTGAGCTCTGCCTACCACACGGCCTGCTGTACAGGATTTTCATTTATGCTGAAAGGGATTTTGAAGTCAGTAGGGAACCTTGTTGATAAGCTGTGAACCTGTTTTGAATATAAATGATTTCACCCTCAAACGCAAATACAACGCTAGCTCATTTTGAGTGATTTTGCCCACTGGAGAGTGTGCAGGTTTGAATATTTTTACATTAAGAGTATAAATTTGAATTCTGTAAATCAGCTATCACTTATTATTAATAAGCCTGTAGTTAGTATAAGCTTCCAGTACTTTTTGAGCACGATGACCAGCTCTTTAAATATCAGATTTCATCTAATGCCTTTTTTTTTAGCACTGCATAATATATTTTCTTGTTCAAAACAGGACTGCTACAGTCTTATAAGTTACAAACCACATGTTTTGCAATGTCTGAGCAATTTAAGGTCATTGGGCCTAAACTGTGTTACGAGGCGTTTTGCTGTTGCTGTGATTCCTCGTTTCTCCGGCTTCAGATATACATGAGCCTGCTCGTTTCATCCTTTTTGCAGTTTTGCCGGGGAAGACAAGTCTGGTGTAAACCAAAGGATTTGTTTTTGCTCTTAAATTTTTGGTCCACAGTGACAGTTTCAGGCAAAACATGGTGGATCAAACACTGTGTAGATGTTTAATTCATAGGAAAAGCAACCAGCAAGATTATCGTAGGATCATACAAACTCAGATGTTAGAGGCACTAATTGAAACAGACTTTATGTAGATGCTGTGTACCTAGGTTTCATCAGCCTGTCCTTTCCTTTTAAGCCCACTCCTGTGTCCCCACTCATCTCCTCACCCTCTCCTCTCCTGACCCGTGAAAGATATTTTGCCTTTCCAGTGTTTTACCTTTTGTTTCCCTCATCAAATGGCTTCTTTCATGCTTTTGTTTCCGCCTTTATTTAATCATTTTGAGTCAATTTGATCCTTTGGTGCTCTCACCCCCTTTCGCTGGTCTTTATTCCATCTGGCATGCATGAAGGTATTCTGTCTTTTCCCACCTTCAGTTAACCTGCTCAAAACTTACTAGAACTGAGCTCAAACACATTTCAGCAGGGAAGGATGGCAAGAGAATCACAGAGAAAAGAAAGACTGGAAAATGAGGGCAAAGACAGAAAAGCGAAGCAGTTTTTAGGGTGGAAAAGTCAGACTTCTCCATCACATAGGTAGCCATCGGTGTGAAAGCATGTGTTCAAACTTTTTTTTATTGTATTGTATTTTCTTTTTGAATAGCTGAGTGACTCATTGCTTCTCTCCTGCACGCACCTCATGCTGTTGCTCATCAGACCCCTGCATGCCGGCTGCAGCAATCTCATCTCAGCTCTGCTTGCCTGTGAGGGATTAAAGTCTTAATCCACCAGGCTGAAGCTTGCTATTAGTACCAACAGGGCTGTAACGTCCATTGTGTTTTCTCATGCATGCATGCATGTCTGTGTTAGCATTGTAGTGTTTGTGAGATGGAAGGTTGACAGCTGCAGGTGTGCAGGTGTGTGTGTGTGTGGGGGGGGGGGGTGTATGTGTGGTGGTGGTGGGGTGGGGGGGGGGGGGGGGGGGGGG
>VOQJ01039957.1:6173-16683 GCA_015052665.1 Apistogramma diplotaenia | reverse complement strand
AAATGCTGCGTGTCAGAGTAAAGAGTAAAGCGTTCACTAAGCCACATTGCATTTGTCAAAAATAATAAAGTAAGTGAGAGTTTAACGTAGCAATTTAAAAAACACAAAGATAAAATGAAGATTTTGATAGAAAAAGAGAGAAAAATGAATCAAAATGTTCCCTTAATGTCATTTTTTTTGTGGACTACTGAACTGCATTCCAGTTTCATTAGACCAAAAGCACATTTATAATAATGTTTTATATTGCTGCTTCATTCTTGGCAATGAGATGACTCGGTTTCCTCAAATGAAACTGATTGTGATCTCACAGGAGCTAAACTACCAGCACAGCTAAATTCACTGCAATCACATCACGCCGGCGAGAGTGCGCACGAATGAGCTCAAACTAGACCATCACCTAATCCCATAAATTTATCATTACTCTGAAACTTAAAAGAAGGATTTTGTGCCCGACATTATTTAATCTACTTCTGTCAACAATGTGGGCTTAAGATATTTAATGTAACGTGGCGAACGTTCAATCAGGAAGAGCACTTCATTCAGCCTCCCTGATGCGCTCATTCATCACTGCCTCACAGCCACACCTCTCTCCATTCATAGTTTCTAAGGCAAGAAGACACATTTCATCAGATCCAATAAAAGCAAAGCCATCTATCATGTAAAGTAAGTAAACCGTAGCAAGCAGTGCATGTTGCATTTAGATCTATGGCTTTCTCTTAGAGCATTAAATGAATTAAACTCTGTAAATTACTCGCGCAGCGAAGCTCATCATCAGCAGCTGCTGTTTAAAAAAATTTTTTTAAGAGGGAGTGAGATCAGAGAACAAGATGTCCTCGCACATGTTTATAATTAGCTTTGTGGGTGTGTTTCTGCCTCACAGTGACAAAATTTAGAGTTCGGAAATTGTCATAATTACATGTAGAAAACAGGATGTCTCTGAAAGTCAGAGAGAGAGAACTGCTGCTGATGCCGGAGCAGAAAAAGCATCAACATGTGCTGCTTTTCCACCAGGAAGATATGAGCTAATTGGAGGACTGTGTGCGTGGATCTGCACGTGACAGGTGTGGAGGTTACCATGGCAACCAGACAGCAGAGGACAACAAATGTTTATAGAAGAAGTGTAATGGTGGCAGAAAAATGCCACCAGTTTTTATCTCCCTATCTCTCTCTCTCGCTCTGACACACACACACATGCACACACACACACACACACTGGAAATATGGAAACGTTGGATCATACTTTACTTCTGTCTATGCATTTTTCCCGCTGAATGGACACTTTCAGTTAGATTGCATCAGTGTACAATCAGTGTGTGTGTGTGTGTGTGTGTGTGTGTGTGTGTGTGTGCGTGTGTTTTTCCCCGAAGCGTCGCTAAAAGCAAATATGCCATGTATAGCTTAAACACATAATGTGTGTATGTGTGTGTTTGCACACCATTGCCTAGGGGATGTTGTGAGTTATCCTATCATTATCTCTCATCACTGGTGAGTTGCAGAGAAGTGGAACAACTTTGTCTTTGGTGAAAAAGTTAGGAAAACATTAAACTAAGGGAGAAAAGCAACAAATAAGATAAGAGATGAGGTATAATACTATTATGACACAACTAGTGAAAAAAATCTTAATTTGTTCTGCTAACAGGAACACCAACAGCTCAGTGTCCATTCATGCACTGGCTTTATAATAAATGTATGACCTGATATTCTACTAATAAACACACTAGCGGATGGGAATAACAGATTCTGTGGTGCCCCACACCATCAAGCACCAATGAAAAATAAAGGGGGGGGGGGAGGCTACATTAAAGAAGCAAAGGTTAATAGTAGAAAGTTTGTGCTGCAACTGTTTTTCCTAATCAAAGCAACAGCACAGCAACAAGTGAATTAGTGAGACGTAAGCAGCAGTTTTAGTCTGATCAGCGTCCCTTTAAGAAAAGAAAGTACGTTAGCAGGGTTCATGTGGAGGACACGTGCATACACATGCTCACACAAATTGGTTGTCATGGTAACTGTAGCTCGAGCATCAGGATGCGGGCCTTAAATAACGCTCGTGTATGTCGGTGTGTCTGACTTTCTGGCTGTCAGTTCTGAGCTGAGCAGCTTTTTCCATCCAAACAAATCAAAGTTTGGGCTTTTTTTTTTAATTTAAATTTTATTTTATTTTTTTATGGAGTGAAATGTTTGTAACATAACAGGAGCCAGAGAATTTACACTATAATGATGCTCTGTTCCCGCCTGTGTTGTCATTTTTTTTTCTAGGTGAGGTGGAACAGGCAGATCTTTCCATTCAGAAATGGATCTACTGGCTTTCTTTTATTTGTTGTAATGTTTTACATCACTGTCCTAATCTGATATAATAAAAAAACAAAGAAAAAATCAATAATTAGATCTAAACTAGAATCCCAGCTGCCAAACGCTTTCTGCTCCCTCTCCACTTGATGGAGATACGTCTGATATCAGGAGAATAAGATCAGGTATTACCGATAACTAGAGATGCAATTTTCCATTCTGATTTCTGATTGTTTTTTTATCTGCCATAACAATTTTTACCAATTCAGATCTTCTTAAGAACTAAAACATACAGTATACAAATAAAATTAAAACAATCTACAATCCCCAATACTTACTGTGTGATATCTGTATATTGCTACATTGCAGTCTACAGTGTAATATAGTGCAATATTGTGTAATGTATGTGTAATCTATTTATTTACTTATTTATCTGATGTTTGTATTTGTTTTCACTGTGAACCTGATGCAGTAATGTTTCATTCTGTGCTGCATCTCGATGCCGTGTCTGACTGACAATGAACCTGAATCAGAATCTGAAAGTTTTTATTTCGGTAAGAACAGAAATGATTAAACTTCACAACTTCCCCCAAACTGCAGTAAGTTATAGAATAAAAAAGTACAGGCTCTGAAATGTAAATGTAAAGTAAAAGTAGCTCTTTGGAGGATGTTTCTACCAGCTATTGTGTAAAGCTATCTGAACCTCATGTGTTATTGCAATAAAACAAAACAATGCATGAGAATACAAACCAATCTAAATCTTAATCTCAATGAATTCAGCTTGACTCTGTTATGTAGGTCGCAAGCTGTGAAATGGAATTTAAAAACAGCTTTGATCCTTTTTGTGTTTGCGGACATTTGATGAGCATATACCTGCAACACCTTATTCCCTTTATTTTCACCCCTCTTCAGTAGCGCTAGCTAAGATGCTGGAAGTACCACGAGCACAACTTACAGACAAAGTCTGGCCCCCTGTTAGCCTTGACTATAGCACTATAAATGATACATAAATGATATGACTTAATCTCTTTGTATGCCCCGGTGATGGAGGACACGCCAGTACGATTGTCTCTTATGCGCTATTGTTCTGCTATTTAGGCTGAGAGTGTTTGATGTCAACATGTCCTCCAGTCAAAATGTAAGCATCCGTCGTTTCTGCAGGTCCCCGAAATACGACCTATATTTACGTTTCCAAATGACCACGCCCACCTCCAGCATCGCGTGTCGTATGGACCTGTCCGTGGGTAATGTTGTTGTAGAATAGTAATTTATCAATGTGAAGATTGATGGTTCGCTCCCAGCCTGTCATGTCAAAGTATCAAATGGCAATATAATGACTTCCGTACATGAATAACAAATGGTTATGGTATTTATGTCTTTTTCTGGGGTCTGCCGGCCAAAACCAAACACGTTACTTAAACACACTTTTTTCCACGACCGCTAGATGTCGCCTTTTTCCCTTCCAAAATGTAACTATTGGTCGTAATCCGTGATGACCAATACCAACCAATGCCTACGTTTTCACTCTGAGGACAGGCTGTTTGATGTTTGATGGTGCAGTGACCGAAAATGCAAACTTCTCTCAGACACGGTGAACCTAGGGAGTCTGTTTGAAAATGTAAACGCGAACTTTGCATCTTCACTCACAGTGCAAAGCTTCCATGCTAACAACATGTTAGCATGCAGTTGAAATTATGTGTCGCGCGTGCATGGAGCGGACCAGCTTGTAATCTGACATACGTTAGACTGGCGAATGCTGAAAACTGGACCCTAGCTGGTCAGTCAGTGCATCTACTGATGACTACAGAAAAAAAAAGAACAGTATGAAAGCAAATATACACTCATGAGCAACACTGGAGCCAGGGGTACAGACATACATACGCTTCCTTTATCAAACTACATGTATATTTATTTTCTCCATACACTGTGATTAGAGAGAGAACACGAAGTAAGAACAGGAGCAAAAACAACAGTGAGAGCATGAAAGAGTCAAAGGAGCAAAGGAGGCAGAACAGCTGACGTGAAAGGGTCAGAGTACACAGCAGATGGCTGCCAGCAACCCAGTGGTGTGACGGCATGTACTGCTCCTCTCACAACATCTGTCACAACATCCAAGAGTGCATGCGTGTGTGTGTGTGTGTGCATGCGAGTGTGTGTGTGTGTGTGTGCCATCATATGCAGTTTACATCTGCATCTGCTGTTAGCACCCTTTGTATACGTTATGTGGCTCTTCTCAAGTTCAAATGTCAGTGTAATGTAAAATCACTCTGATCTCTGCTGCACGCAGAGGAATTTCACAAGTAACGCCTCACATTAGTCACAGAAGTGGCGTGCAACATCGGTAAACGCTCATCAGTGTAAAATGCACTGCAGCATACAGATGGGAGAAAGGATTAGTATAATGCCACAAGCAAAAGAGATATATGAATTAGAAGCTTCATGTTATTTAGATTAATGCTGCTGAATGAGGTAAAAGGAGAGGCAGGAAGCTAAATATAAAACTGAACATAAGGATACTGCATTACATGTAGAGATGTAATAACTGTATATCAAAACATTTCTGTGTATATTAACAGCAACAACAGATGTACTTCCTGCTGTAGCTCACATCTACAACTGTTGCACTTTACAGTTTTTTACTGCTATTATTACAGTATTACTATTATCACATGCTCATCACCTACTCTTGGGGTTTCCAAGGTGGGGCGAGAAGCTGCAGCGCCACACTGTTCTGCCCCAAGCAGTGATTGTATGATTGGTTTCCCATCGGAAAGACTGGCTTCCCATTTCTCCACATCTGCTTCTGATCGCACAAAGTACCGTAATATTTATCCAATACAGCATACGACCGTTATTATTAAAATAAACACAAGACGGAGCAGACCTCGGGCCAAATCCAGGATCAGACTGCACCACCTCTGCGGAGCGGGACACAAAATACAGGTCTGAGTTTACCCACAATAAAACATTAACTGTCGAGCACCTCGGAGTTAAAGCTAGTGTAGCTGTGAGATATTCACCGCGCGCCTTTAATCGTCAAGAGCCCGTTTTGATGAAATGTAAACACGACAGCTGAAGTCAATTTTAAATGCAAATCCTCTACAAATCAGATTCAGAATGAATATACAAACAATTTAATAATGTGACGAGAGGATCTTTCATTTTTTTAAGACAGACAAAACCACTGCAGTCCAAAGTGTGGGAATGGGAAATTTAGTTTGATGCTCAGGTTTGCTGAAACGATAGATAGAAGTGCTGGCTACAGGTAGGTCCATCTTTGAAGACGTTTCACCTGTTATCCAAGAGGCTTCTTTAGTTCTAAAACCACATGGTGGAGAGTCCCTAGTGGGGGTTGCCTCCTTTGGACGTGGTTGTTGACCCCCTACTGTTCAGAAGCATCATTACATGAGCCAAGGTGGCAAAAAAGCATGGGGTCATTACCATCAAGGATTTTGAGTGAAACCACAAGTGCCACTTTTCCACTGACACTATGCTGGTGCCAAGTGCTCCAACCGGTCAGCACTTTTTTCACCATGAACTCACTCGGTGCTCGGTGGAACAATCCGTTCCATTTCAGCGCCGTAAACTAGCTGGTCTGGAACCAAGGAACGTGTTACGCAGGCGGCAGAAAGGCGTGACTCTGCCGTCTAGACGTAAAGGCGGCTAGACTGACATTTCACAGCAAGGTGTGTATGACATGACAAAAGCAATGTGCTTTTCACGGCCATGAATTAGGTCGGGCCCCGAGGCTGAGACTTCTGAGGAATCTGGTGGAATTATGAATGCAGAAAAATACTATTTTGATACACCACACAATACATCTGGAAAACATCTGATAGGCATCAGCTTCCTTTTTCAGCACGACAGTGATGGGCGTGGTGGTCTCGCAGAGAAGAACATCTAGAAGTTCTGGGTTCGAGTCCACGTTGGCCTCGGCCTCCCTATGTGTGGAGTTTGCATGTTCTCCCTGTGTCTGCTGTGGGTTACCTCCCACAGTCCAAAGACATGCAAAGAAGAGCTTTGAATGTCCTGCAGACTGCTTAAAGAAATGAGGAGAAAGCTGCCTGAGCTCCAGTAACACTTGGACAGACATTTTCCGGCCTCCTTGCTGACATGGAGGAAAAATGGATAACGGGCTTGCAGTGACTTTCTGTTGGCTTACCTTCCTCCGCCCATTCTCAGTGACTTGGTGCACACAGAGAATGTCAAAGCCAGTTGTAGGGTAGCCGTGTGCTGTAAAGGTTTTTGTGGGCAGGCACTATATTTATCCTCAGGGTAGCTGTTTCCACCGGGCTCCACTCTTAATGCCAAAATATCACATCCTAGCCCGAGTTTGACATTTAACTCATGAGGATGGCATCGGTCTTTCTAAACTCGAGCTCTCAGCAAAAATGATAATCCTTCTACTGCTGTCAACAACCTTTTTGAACCCAAACCATCAATGAGTAATCCAGTTATTTTATTGCATTCACACTTTCAGTCTATCGATTGCTTGATTTCACTGAGCGTGTGCTACTCGGCCAAGTGTTCTGCCCCAAGGACACCGTCGGGAACACCGAACAAGAAAACTACATTTCCAAATCAATCATTTCAGAAAAGCTTCTTTTCCCAACATAAAAATGATTTCAGTGCAATGACGTGCACTACAACTAAATCTGGGACAATGTTGAATCAGAGCTAAAATTATTCTCAGGAGAAAAAATAATAATAATAATAATAATAAGTAGTGCTCAAAACATGTAATCCTCTCTTTGTCTCACACACATACACAGATGTTGTTTATATTGGGGAGAAAAAAAAGCCGTCCAACTGTCTTTCCCAGAATCCTTTGTTGCTTTTCCCAGCATGCTTGCTGGTCGCATGGAGAAGAAGGAGGAGCCATAATGTCAGGGGTCACCTGACAAAAGTGTTTGATCTTTCTTTTCTATCTGTGTGTGTCTTCGTCATCGAGCAGTTCTAGTCATTCTTGGTGTACGTTCGCTCCTCTTCTTCACAGCAGCGATCGGGTTCAGAATAGAAGGATGGAGATGTGTCCTTCGGCGTGGACGTGCATCCAAGCACGCCGCCTCGAGTCTCCGGGGTCATAAATGTTTTATCCTGGGGCCGTTGTGTTTTCACAGATTTCCAATAAGATCCCCCTTCTTAATAATAGGCTGCAGTGGCAAAAGCTGCAGAACAGCTCAGCAGTAAAAGAGTGTCTGGAAACTTGAAACACTCACTGGGAGGGCAGTGTTGGTAAAATTAATTTAATCGAATTCACTAATTTAAGCTGAAGAAAATGGACGGATAGAATGCTTTTTGAAAAAATGGGCAAAAAAAAAGATTATTAATGTCTGAGTATAGATTCCTACATGTGTTTAAATATGAGCATTCATCATAATACAATATGATGCTTTACTGCTTTGTGATGCAAGTTCTGCTGCTGTCCCTCCACTCAGGAAGGTCAAAGGACACAGCTGCATGACCTCAAGAGTTTACCTCTTAAATGAGATTATTTTCTATGCAGCTGGTTTTACCTTAAAGTCTTGGTCTCTTAGGTCCAGAGTTCATTTTCGAAAAATAACTCTTTAGCCCCATCTAATGGACACTACTGGAATACGCTCGATCATTTCCGAGCTTGCTTGAAATAATATTTATAACCTGCTTTTATAGGTTGTGTGTTTAGCGACAGTAAAACTTGACAATACAGTACATGATGCAGTGATGTCAGGTGACTCGAAGGGATATCAGCGCATCATTTTCAGACCCAGCAGCCTGATGAGCCTACATAATGCAGTGTGATTATCAAAGAGCGGGCCTGGATCACTTCCTCCTCCTTTAGGTGACAGCGTTAAGCAAACTGTCTACATTTCACAATTACCCTCATTGTCTGCAACACTGTCTCTCTGCTCAGTAGTTATGTTGCAACCTGTAAATGAATGCAACATGCTGCACACACCTGAGCTGTGCAGCACCTCCCTGTAGAACACTAGACAAAGATGAGATTGTCTCCTATTTCCAGCAGCTGCTGAAGTAAAACACTATCACCTTTGTATCAGAAAGCTGAGGAGTAATTTGAGTAATTTGTATGTCCATAAAGGTGCTGTAGAGTTACAGTGGACGGCCTGTTTGCATTGTGGTGCAGTGGCAGCAGCTGCAAAAGCATTTCTCTCCCTCCATCCTGTATTCCAACTCTCTCACGCGCACTCTTTAGCAGGCAGTATGACACACTGAGCTTCTGAGAGCAGGTGTGTCACAGAGCACACAGATGGCTAATATTTTTAAAGCCAAACAAAAATGGTGACGACACAAAGGAAACAAATGAGCTGTTAAAGAGAGACACTGGCTGCTACATTACAAAAGGAGGCTAAAGGTTTAGAGAATGAATGTCTGGCATACATATATACTGTACATGTATATATGGAAGAGGTTTATCAGCAGATCCAGTGCATCTGCAAGGCCAGAAACAGCGTAGGTGAAACCTACGCAGCAGCCTCGCTCAAAGTGGAGGGAGAGACCACGCCACAAGATGAGGACGTGAGGCAGTCGGGGTCAATGGAGTAGCTAATCCACAGTGCAAAATGGTGAACACAGCAAGGAAGTGAATTGAGAGTGGAACACTCAAACAGAGTGAAAAACAGGAGCAAGTTGATTTAGCATGTGAACATCAGAATCAAACCATGTGTCCAATGCATACCCTTATAGATATTTGATTGATTTCTGAAGTGCTCTTTTCCAATATAAAAAAAAACTAAATGTGACCTGTCAACCCTGTTAAAAGCTGCAGAGGTGAAAGAGAGCGATGTTGTCGTGCTTGAGTGTGAGGTACCTGATGAGTCACTCCCAGCTGCCTGGTACCTGGAGGACCAGAGGCTGATGCCCAGCAGGAGATATGGGATGGAGCAGAAAGGAACCAAACGAAGACTCACTATTCACAGTGTTGGAACAGACGACGATGGACTCTACCTCTGTGAGAAGCCTGATGGAGCAAGCGCATCGAACGAGCTATCAACTAAAGGTATGCGGGAGTAAATGGGGCTGTAATGCAGAGAGCGCTCTACTTACCTGGGATCCTGCTCCCAACAACCAGACCTCAGTCCATCCACGTTTGCACTGGAAAGGCAAGAAGTGGGTTCTTCTCTGAGATATCTCAACCACAGCTGAGGTCACAGTCGACAGTATGCCATGTGAAGGCAGAGAAGAGTTACCAAATGACTGGGAAAGTACGAGTGAAGTGGTGAGGGAAAATACAAAGAAGGTACTTGGTGTATTCTCTGGACAGAGTAAAGAAGACAGAAGTCATGTTGTCATGAGGACAGGACTGTGCAGAAAATGATTTGAAGATGTTGGCAAAGAAAAAATTGAGCCATTAGTGCAATGAAAAAGGTCAACAGAGTACTGGGAGGTCAGGCATGCAGCAAAGAGAGAGGTGGCAAAAGCAAAGGAAAAGGCTCATACTGAGCTGTACATAAGGGTGGATGCTAAGGAGGAAGAAAAGGGCTATATTGATTGGCTAGACAGAAAGATTGAGCGGGAAACAATGGTTATGTTGATTAAGGATAGAGACTGAAATGCACTAATGAGTGAAGAGTGAGTTGAGAAGGTGGAAGGAGCACTTTGAGGAAATCATGAATGGAGAAAATGAGAGAAAAGGACAGATGGAGGAAAGTTAATGAATCAGGAAATACAAAGGAGCAAGCAGCAAGTGAGGGCAACTACAAGAGGGTGAAGAGTGGAGAGGCAGTTGGCTCAGATGATGTACCTGTGGAGGCATGGAGATGTCCAGGAGAGAGGGCAGTGTCTGACACTGTGTCTTTGCGGATCCAGAGAAAGCACATGACAGGGTGCCAAGAGAAAAATTGGGGTATTGTATGAAGAAGTCAGAAGTAGCATAGAAGTATGCGAGGGTGGTGGATGACAGTGGTGAGATGTGCAGCAGGTGTGACAGATGGGTTCCAGGAACATGTCCTCCAACCAAAACGTAAGCATCCGGCGTTTCTGCAGGTACCCGAAATATATTTACGTTTCCAAATGACCACGCCCACCTCAGGCATCGCGTGTCGTATGGACCTGTCCGTGGGTAATGTTGCCGTGGCTCGGAGGATAGAACAGTAATTTATCAATGTGAAGGTTGATGGTTCACTCCAGTGACGTGCGGTGGTCGTCTTCCCTGCTGAGGCTCTGACGTCATCACATCAGATTTACAAACACATGAACCTACAGAGCAGCTTATTCACCATCTGAT
>VOQJ01039956.1:0-10682 GCA_015052665.1 Apistogramma diplotaenia | reverse complement strand
GGGGGGGGGGGGGGGGGGGGGGGGGGGGGGGCTTGTCATGCAGAGAGCACTCCTCAGTCTCAGCAGATGGACTATTGGTGGTGAGAGCGTAGTATCGAAGCTCAAAGAACCGACTTGAGAGGCACGGCTTCTGAAAGAGTTTCAAAGGGTCAGGAGGTATCAGCTCGCGTGAGGCTTTGGAGGAAATGATGGGGAACAGACTTGGGAACCGAGGAGAGCTGACTTACCGGGCCAAAATAAAAAAAGCACATGAGTGCACTGGTTAATAGTCTCAGCAGTTGAAAGTAATAGGTGCGGCCCGCGAGCCGGAGAACCCGAGATCCAGTCGAGGCCCCAGTGGTGGAATTAAGGTGAAGGACAGCGTTAGAGATATGAGGCGCTGCTGGGAAACTGCCATGCTCAACTCACCAGTCATTTATTTATATAAGCCTCCTGGTTCACAGAAAAGGTTGGTAATTACCATTAGCAATTACCGCTGAGCAAGTGCAGACACCTCTATAGCTCTAGCTGGAGGTGCCAGATGTGATCTGGAGGTGAGAAAGGGTTCTTTGAAACACACCCAAGGGCACAGTTCCAGATCCCCGATGCAGCATCAGTAGTTCAAAGCACATTTTCCCAAACAGCTTGGACTCAACTGTGGCACGGCACAACCTGAGCTGCGGCAGAAACGACTCTTCCAGAGCCACTCTGCTCTTAAAAAAACAGAAATCTCCCTAAGATTGGTATGATTATCATGTACTGGAGATAACGGCCCCCCTGAATAAAGAGAGCGGCACCAAAAAAAGGAAAAAGGGGGGAGGGTGAAAACAATGCACAGTGAGGGAGAGAATTACAGGCAATGGGGATAATAGGCCCGGCCAAGTGAATGCATCACTTTCTCTGTCCGAGGTAAAATAGGGCCTTATTTGCAGGTGGGGGCTGCACTTTAGCAGCGAGACAGCAGCAGGTTCTCGGGTACAGTTGTGGCAGGATCCTAGGAGGGGGTGTGCAAGAGACGACTGGACACCCCTGCGTCCATGTCCTCAACTCAAGGGGCTGGAAGGCAGAAGACATCATGCTGTTAAGTGAAAGCGCAGACGCCCCACGACGATGGTAATGAGACAAGACCACCGGCACCGCGGCGGAGGCGATAATTACACACACATATAGCCTCACACCGCCAAACACAAAGCACAGACACACAGAGACACGTTTCCTATCTCTGTGCAGTTCATCTGAAAATAAAGTGCTACTGTTAACTCAGTCAGTGTGTAAAGATGCGTGAGAGGTGTTTTTGTAGTCACGGTTTAACATCTAAGAAAACCGTCATGGTCCTGAGCCGGTGGCCCCGGGTTTCAGTGATGATCGTTAGTTTGTTGTTGTAGGTCGTTTGAGGTTCCCAGTGTTTCGTTCCGGTGTCTTGGTCCTTTTCTGTGGTGTGTAGGTGTCCCTCAGTCTCCCTGCCTTGTGTTTGTGGTGTCGCTCTTCTTGTTCCTCTTGTTCTGTTAAGGTGTGTGTCATGGTGTGTCACTTCCTGTTTTATTTTGACAGTCTCGTGTTCCCTGTGCTTTGCGCTTAGTTTTGCTTCCTGTTATTAGTTTCATTTGATTCACCTGCTGCTCCCTGTTGTGTCCACTGGCCCTGATTTCATTTCAGTTCAGTTACTTAAACACGAGTTTTATTCTGAAATCCATCGTGTTTGTATGTTCTGATAAAGAAAATAAATGTTTCTCTCATTGCCTGTCAGATTTAATTTGCTGCATCAGCAGTTGTGCAAACTAGGATCTATCGATCTTTTAATGATTTATTTGATCTGTTCTTTATCCAGAGTGGAATCACTGTGCAGCAAACATTTTTAAAAGACAAAAATTTGGTGCACAAGTTTGAATTGTTTTTGGATTTTCTCTACTCCACCCACACATTTGGCCAGTTTTTGTTTATCCTTCAAGCTCGGGTCCTCTACCAAAGGAGCTTTGGTTTTTTTCCAAAATTACTGGATTTAAAATCTTTGCACTCAATTACAGTTTATTTTCAATTTAAACAGCATCCCAGTGTTTATGGGAACAGGGTCATGAAGTCATTCTGATAATGCTGCTTGGCACGAAGTGGCAGCTACCTATTATTTGAAGATACTGTCAGACAGACCTGAAGTTTAAGATAAATTACTCTAATTTGTGAGGTCATAGGTCAACAAACAGTCTGGTTTATGGAGCCTTTGAGCTTCTTTCAGCCGATTGTTGAAAAATCCACCCAGTTCATATTTTAGAAAAAAACCGAGCCATCATAAAGACACGTGTATGCAAAGCATTTGGAGTTATGAGGTACTAGGTTGAATACAAATTTAGAAACTCATTTGCACAAACTCAGCGGCACGTTTCCAGACCCAGCGGCACTGCTGAGGTCAGACCCGGACACTTGTTTCGCCCTCTCCTCCAGAGTTGTTGTCGAGGTGGCCGATAACCGTTAGCGTCCCCCTCTGCAGTGCAGCCCCACACTGTGTAATTATCTTCAGCCAGGATAATCAGTGGTGCTAAAATGTGATGGATGGTGAGGGAATGCACTGCAATAAACCGAACAGGCAGTCCACTGATAAGCCGAGCCATTCAACTCGGCAGTCTAAATTTGTGATACATCTGATTGATTTCAAATAAAACACAGAGCAATTAGATAGCTTACAGAGCGCTCTAATTGTAAAACATCTGAGTGCAAAAAATAAAATATCATCGGCACAGATAATGAAGATCATTCGCTAATTTACTAAATGCTGTTTGTATGGAAATTCAAGTGTTTGATCTGTTCAAGTCCCAAACACAGAAACAATAGGCTCTAAAATATTACTATAAAGGTACAGTTTCATTATTTTTGCTGTATCTGATTTGAGTGAAAAATGACACGCATTTGCATTTGAGGCATTTAGCCGATGCTCATATTCACAGTGGCTCGCAGTGAGTGAGCAGGCAGGGGTTCGGAGGCGTGTTCAAGGACACTTTGACAGCGTACACGGCTGTTTGCTGAGCATATTGTCTGTTGGAATGATGAAAATCTGTGACCTTTCAGGTTGAGGACAGTTTCTGATACTGACTTTTAAAAGTCACGGGGAGCAGCACGGAGAATACGTTTCCATTTCTTCATCCTGCTGCGTGTCAGCGCCGCCACTTTGGACTGCGTCTGTTAAAATGTCTTAAAAATGGTAAAAAATCACAAAATAGTTCGGTCACTGCTTTAGTTACGTTTGCAAAGAGGTTGTTTTAATGCAGATTATCCGCAATGATGCAAAATGCTCTGGTGATTAAGTATAGTTTTCCTGAAAAATGGTCTGTAATAGTGTCAAACATTTACCACAAAAAGCACATCTATATTTGTAGCGAACTGCAGCAGTGATGCAAAAGGCTTTTGTTGCCTTCCTCGGCTCTTCCTGCCGCGTGGCCCACGCGCAGCTCCTGGGAGCCGTAAACGCGCGCATTTGTGTTCTTTCCTTGTAATTAAAGCTATCAAATAAAAAATGGCCATGTGTTCATTTTTAAAGGTCACCGATAACAGTGGAATCATAAAGAATACTGCATATTCATGCAAGGCGAATGTGAAGGCTGTGTACCAGTAAATACATCTGCGTGTACAGTATTTAACTAAGTGTGTCGACAGCTTTTCTCATTAGAAAAATGAAAAAAATGTTGTGGATTTGCAGCATATTGTGTGGCTACATGGGTTAAGGTCCTCTGCCACACACCAGTAGTTACCCTCTGCACGCTGCTTACTTTCACTGAAGCTTGAGACAGACGGCAAAGATTTTGCTGTAAATTTTGATTAATCAAATGTTTTCTGTGGTACAGTTGAGGTTTATGATGAAGCTTAACTCAAAGTCTTCCTCTGAGCATATTCAATCATAAGCTACACGATTCTCCGTGGTTCACCTGCAGCTTAACTCCGTTATGTGAGACGGGGAAGTTGCATGAAACTTCAGGAGTGGGATCCTAAACTTGCTGAATGTGGAAATAGTTGAGCCAAGCAGAGATACTTAAATATTTATCTGAGTACAGTGACTTGAGTAAATGTACTCGGCTAAGCTCTGCAGCTACCTCTGCCAGGGAGACCCCCATGGTCCCTCAAGGTTACAGACCATCAGGAATAGTGTGCACCTGTGAGAGATTCCCAGCAGGGAAAAAGCAGCACATACTGTATATCCATGATGTCCTCAAAATGTGCAGGAAAAAGTCACCAGTGTCACATCCTTTCACTATCTCAAAAAAAAGAAAAAGAAAATGTTGATAGTGATGATTAAATTTTTGATGATTCCAAGTCGTGAAGTGGCTTTTTTCTCTGTTGTCCCCGTGACTCTGCTCTGAAAGTGAGGTGAACAACAAGTCAACATGTTCCATAGAGCTGAGAGACCAGGGACCTCTGGCTGACATGTGGACAGTCAACAAGCTTGTTGGCTCAGAAGAGTTGGCGGCAGCTGAACTTTCCTCACTAAGCAGACGACAACAGCCTGCTAAATTCCTGTGTTGTCTATTTCTGTGCGGAGGCAATTTTGTTTCATGACTATAACGCTCCCTGGCAAGAGGAAAGAGGAAGAGAAGTTGATTAGAGCTTTAAAAGCTCCCCAGGTCTCTTCAACCTTTGTCTAAAACAAGCACACAATCTGAAAGCCAACAAAGTGCGGCTCGCAAAAGTAACCCATGCATGACCGCTAACACGGGGCAGCGAGGACTGACTAATGCAGGTAGAACAGGAGATTACAGCCATCTAAACAAGACTTCATGGGTAATTCAACGGTTGATGTTTGCAATATTTGTCCGTTAGAGGAAACGGCAGGAACACAGCAACAAGTCGAATTATTTTAAATCAGAATAGATTCATCATCACTGAGAAAAACAACGTTAGGAACAGTTTTAATCCAGTGAAATGCGGTTTGACATCCTCTCTAAGGCAGCGGATAAAGAGTTTCAGTGTTGCTAGGAAACCAATCAGTTCTCTAGAGAATAGCTTAGAAGAGCTTTTGCACTTTGGCGACCAGGTCTTAGAACGGTTCCTACTTTTTCAGACCGTCTACGTCATTTTACTCTGTTCTGTAGTTGGAGTCACAATATTATTAGGACAAACTTTTTTAGTAGTTTCGCCTCTATGAGCCTGTCCTCACAGTGAAAACGTAAGCGTTGGTCGTCTCAGAATTCACACATTACGTCCGATATTTACGTTGTTGAAGGTTTAAAAAAGCGACATCTAGCGGTCGTGGACGGAAGTGCGCGTAAATAACGTGTTCGGTTTTGTCTCGCAGACCTCAGAAAAAGACGTAAATATTTACCCCTGATCCTGACCCTGACCTCTGACCCTGACCACAGAGAAACTAACATAAAAGGAGGTTAAAGAGCTGAAAATGTAGTGGAATAAGCCCACGAAGACCAACGTCCGACTAAGCCGACGAAGAACCACTTCCACACATGACACGCGAAGGCGGAGGTAGACGCTGTCACTTGGAAACGTAAATATGTAGAAAGGACAGATGGGTGCGTTTTTGTTTGGAGGACATGTTGCTTTTCTTTAAATCAACTCCAGATATTTGACCTATTAAAACTGTTCCTGAGCCTTTAATGTAATACTTTTGTTAAACTCCTTGAATCTCAGGTGAAAGTCTGCACTTCAATCATATATTGATCGTGGTGTACAGAGGCAAAACTACAAAAATGTGTCATCATCCAAATACTTATGGACCTGACTGTATGTGGGGCAGTAACTGCAAGAAAGCAGCAAAGCCTTATGATTGTTGACCTGAAATCTGCAGGTGAAGAATTCTTATCAGTTTGTTTGTTTCTCAGACTTTTTTTTTAACAAACTCAACTGCAGCTGCAAGAATATGGATAAAACTGCCTCGTGCCATCAAAATGCATCTAAGCAACACATTAATTTAATGGACTAAAACTTTGTAATTATCGTCAGAACTACTCTTGCCTTCATGATGAGCCACTGATACTCAGAAGTCAATTAACTCGCACGGTCTGCATTTTCCATCATTTATTTATATGTGGCTCTTCCAGCTTTACTGACCACTCGGAGGGCGATACACTGCAGGCGCCGTGTCTCCGTCTGAGGTGCCGAACCTCTGACGTTCTGTTTTGCGCTACCTTGTAAAAGTATTGTTGCCGGACAAGGAGAAGAGAACCTTGGTGTGTTGAGCTTGTGTTGTAGAAACGGCCCCAGGTGTTCGACAGCCCGCAGTCCGCCATTGTCGCCCGGTGCAAACATTTGGAAATGGAAAATACGTCAAAGCCGGCCTTGAACCGCAGCTGCAGCGTGATATCGAGCGAGAACAGAAAAACATTCCTCTTTCAAAACTCCAGCACTTGTTTTCTTCAGTTCTCGAACGGCGTAAACAGGCCTCGTCCCAGCTTACTGCAAACATGAAGCTGCACTTAAAAAAAAACTTCTGAGCTCAAACATTTGATGTTTCTGTGCTATTTTTGAATTAAATATAGAGTTTAATTGACTTGAAAATGTTTTTATTGCATTCAGAATGGAGCGTGTGCTTGAAAAGCATTCTCTGACCAACACAATGCACAGACTATTACTGAGAGCCCACCGCGGTGAGATAACAACATCAAACTTTGTTGTGACAGTTTTGTCGAGAAGACGTTTATGTATCTTTGGAAAACGTGACAATGAAACTGTGGCGCTTTGTTGAGAAGGCGATGGCCTACAGTACAGACATATAGACGTACTGCAGATGTTTCACAAAGTGTGCGCGCACTATCCTACCACACACTTTCTGAGGAGATGATCCTCGGATTTGATACTTGCAGCTGCATCAATTCCAGGATAAATAAATGGAGGCGAAGGGGCTGATCCGGCAGCCTAAGACGTGACATTACAAACAGAAGGGTCATTTGTTCAGAGTTAGTGCCAGAGATAAACTGTGCTGAGGTTAAACTAGGATAGGAATGTCTTGCAGCAATACTTTTATTGCTTTGTTTTCTTTATTAAATTTTGAGCTAGCTTGCAAACACTGTGTCCTTTTAGATTTGGCCTTGGCTAGGCAAAGGGAAGCCTATAAAATAACACGATTACACGTGAACTCGGTGTGCTTTAAAGTGCATGCAGAATGGAGCGTAATGTAAGCGTATCGGAAATCACAATGCCACAATGCACATTAACATTTCAGACACCCACGGTGTTACAAAGGGAGCTCTTTCAGGACGTGTTTTCCCGGTTTAGTGTCAAGCAGTTTGACTCGACTGCACAAAACCCTGACCTCAGCGCCATCCATCACATCAGTGTGAAACGGAGCCCCGAGTGCCACAAAGCCTTATTGTCCCAAACAGCGAGTAACCTAACTGATGCTCTCAGGAATGAAAGGGAGCAAATGCTGCAGGAAGTTTTTTTTTTTTGAATCTGATAGGAAGTCTTTAAAGGGAAGAACAGAGGCTGTTTGAGTTGCAGATATTTGTCCCACACTGATGTGAGAGTCTTCACATACTTTGAACTTTGAAAAAGCAGACAAATAAGGCGATTCAAGACTTTGCAGAGTATAGTTCTCCAAAAATCTAGCAAAAGATATCATCAGTGATATTCCTCAGGATGCAGAAGCCGGTAGCTGTAGTGTGGAAGGCAGTCACCAAATGTAATGAACATATGACTAGCAAATGGGTCCAACCCAGTCTGTTGGAGGTCTCTGCAGAAGAGAAGGGTGTAACTTTGTTTTTTTCACTGTGCTGGAAGTCATTAAAAAGGCCTGAATCATCATCATCGTCAGCTTTACAGTCCTATTACTCACAAACACATTACCCATGGCTATGGTCTGCCTTACCACAGTAAAGCAACCATGCTGACGTAAATTCTTTGATTTACGACAGTAGCTTTTCTTTGCAGCGGCAGTGAAACTTACTGAATTAATCTGAAACGCTTCTTCTGTTCTAGCAGCTGATGGGAAGTCCCTGCTCTTGGACCATTGGGTCAACAATTTCCAGAACCACCTCCACAGTGACAGCTCCAATAGCTACCTGACCTCAGCTGAGAGAAGTGAAATATCTAAGAACTGCCTTCAACTCCAGACGGCAGTCATGGTAGGGGAAAGTGTTTGGAGACTGCAGCATGAACAAAATTAATTGTGAGCACTGAACTTCGTCGCCTTCGAAGTGGTTGCTTCGAAGACGAGCGCCCGGTCTGCGGCCATCTTTGGTGGGCCAACTAGACACAGTCTGTTTGTGATAACACAGCAAGTTACATGTGGTAAAGTTGGAAATCCCTCTCGTGATTACACCTGTTGCCTGTTACAGAACCTCACAGATCTGAACCAGAAATCCACAAATTCTTCTACAAACAGTGACGTGGTTGCTGCAGGATGACAGTATAGCTGAAACATTGTGTCCTTTTATATATGAATATAGCCAGAATTTGCTGTAGCTGCTGCTGACCAGCTGAGTCCCCTGCTGCAGCGGGATGTGTCTGATTGATTGCAACATGTCTGGCTGCATTTATAAACTTGAAGGGCGCACACCCCCCCCCCCACACACCCACACACACACACATTTTCTACGTGTTGATACTAGGCTGCGATAGATGCTCCCCGGTGTTGTCATACTCCATCATAAACTACTAGATCACAAGAACTAGACATTTATTTTATTGGCTTTTAAAAACTGTAAAATGTGATTTTTATTTTAAAAATGAGATCCATGTGAGCAGATTATGGCATATACAGTCTGGATATAATGTTTTCACTTCATGTACCGTAATAGTTTCCCCAGTTTTTTTGTAATTTTGGTGACCTTGAAAATGAAACTGCATGTTCTTGGGGTCCTGAGAAATATTTCCACAAAGTTTCATCAGCTTTGCTTCAAGCAAACAGGTGCAAACATCCTTGTCTTTTTGACATCAGATTGGGGTCTACATAACC
The DNA here is from genome assembly GCA_015052665.1 of Apistogramma diplotaenia. Lineage (NCBI taxonomy): Eukaryota > Metazoa > Chordata > Actinopteri > Cichliformes > Cichlidae > Apistogramma > Apistogramma diplotaenia. The sequence goes on along the minus strand of VOQJ01039956.1, from coordinate 1,816 downwards.
CATGAAGCAAAGTGACTTTGACCCCTTGCAGAGGGTTTTCATGCCACTTAAACAAAGTGTAATTCAGTCACTGTCATCGTTTTCAGAGGAATCTGACAGTAAATCACCGTGTCAGCATGTGTCTCGTGGGAGGAGGTGATACTGCGTTCTCTCTGATTTGTGATTTATATTTGCTTCGTGAAAGTGCAGAACTCGAGGGTCTCGTTTTCCCAGCTACGCGAGCCTCTCGCAACACTCAAAAAAAAATCCATTAGGACACAGAAACCGTTCAACCGAGCTTCTGTCAGCGGCGTGAAGAGCAAACAGCGGCTCACAGAGAAATCGAGCTCTGCGTGCCGAACCGCAAGCAGTGTTTGCACAATCCTATGGGCTGTGCTTCTCAGATGGTTAATCGGGTAATATCGCAACAAGTTGGGAAGTGGCAGCGAACACGAGGCTTCATAACAGAAAGAAAGAAATCCTCCTGCACTACACTTGGCTCAGTTTCTGATGAAACTGTCTGTCTTTGTTGTGCTATGCCATGTGTTCAGCATCCCACTCTGTTCTGCACACACGGCCTACAGCAAATTTCTGTTTACGGGTGTTGTGGGGGGGTTGATTCAGCCAAAAACCAGAGAGGGAGGCACATTAAAGAGGCAGAAAAAGATAGAAAGAGGGACAAAGAGACAGAGGAGGGCAGTTACCTCAGATGCAGCTTGCCCACATCTCATTAGTGCCTGCTTTCAGCCCAGCTGATGTTCACCACCTACTGAATAATACATCCGCCACTAATTTGGGAAGGATTTAATATTGTATCTGCTTTATCTCTATCAAAAAAACTGCAGGCATTTCATAATTTATTTGTTAGAGCCCTCTAGTTATACCTTCTAAGCTTTAGCGGCAGGGGAAAGAATCTTATATTAGCCTAATTTTGAGTGTTATGACCCACATGTATTCGTGCATCTTGAGTGGCTTATCAAAATCATGCTTTAAAAAATAACAGCAGCAGATTTGGACTTTCAGAAGACAGAGAATCTACAAAGAGAAGTGGTGAAATGCAGCAGAGCAGCTCCATCTTCGTTAGCGGCGCCGCCGTGATTTTACATTAAATTACTGCGAGGTAACTGCGGCTCTATGCTATGTAAACAGGGCGTCCGTGCTTGTATGAGACATGACTGATGCTTGTGTGCGGTCCATCCCCAAGAAGTCGTGCATATTTAATGGAGTAAATGATCTTTCACCTCCAATTTCATGTGTACAGTATGAAATATTACATAGTTGTATTTTTAGTTAGGTTAACAGAGCTTACACGCCACACAGAGGCCACACGGGCTGATTATGTTACACCGATAAAAATAATTCCAGCCATCCATCACGGGGTTAGAGGAAAAGTCTGTCACTCTGAGGCTGCAGGGGTGGATTTTATCTTTGCCAGTGAATTGCAGTAAAGCAATCATGCCAAGGATGTATTCAAACTCCAATGAGTTTACTTTCAAATTACAGGAAGGATCTCAGAAAGGTCCCTGGTGCTTCGATTAAGTTATAGAGACTAGATCTGTTCCACTTGCCACCTGGCAGGAAGACAGGTGAGCTTTTGTTTGTAACCAGGAAATGCAAACTGAAATGATCGTGTAAATCCTGGGGAATAATTTATCTGCAGAAAAATGCATCATCATCTTATTGCTATATTCAGCCTCCAGGTTTCTCTCAATAATTTAGCTCACAAACAACGAGCAGCAGAAATTAATTATCTTTTCTTCATAATCCACATCCTGCTTTTTTTGGGGGGGGGGGGGGCCCCTTTTTTTTGGTGACAGGTCAGGTAATTTTTTTTTTT
>VOQJ01039954.1:0-10391 GCA_015052665.1 Apistogramma diplotaenia | reverse complement strand
AATAAAAGTCTTTTTTTTTTTTTTTTTTTTTTTTACATCCTTAAAATTTTTATTGGCAGATTAGCTGTAGAGTCAGTGGAAAAGAGTCACTTGGGACAGGCAGTACAAGTGGTCAGACAGGTTCAAAACGAGTTTCAAGTTTACTTTACGGCACTTTATTAAATCACTTATTTGGAAAAGAAAAGAAAACTGAATGTGCACAAGAGTCACTAAACAGTTTGTGACTCCTTTGCAAACACCCATTGCGTGCATAATGAGATACTTTCACCTCAGTGTCAAAGCTGTGAGCACAGTGTTAATGACTCTGGATTAGCGGCCCAGACTGAGACACCCAGGGAACTCTGAAGATCTCAACTTTGGCTAAATGCACCTACGTTTTCAAATCTTTTTTTCCCCTCATGCTTTTGTTTCTTCATCTAATTAATTGAAATGATTATGGATAGAAGAATGATGCCCAGACTAGTATGGTGAAATAAGATCCAGGTTGTGGGAAAATAAGCCATAATCAATTAAAAACCCTGCATATACAGAAACTGAAAGAAACTTCCTGCTTTGCGAAACCAAGGAGTTTGTTTATATCTGTTTGTTTAATTTTAGGTAAATAACTGATGATTAATTTTCCTGAGCATTCATTTCCTTGCCTACTTGTGGCTTCAGGTTGCCACCACTAATCAGCATGTTGCCCTCTGTTTGCACCTGAGCTGCCAGGTTACATCAGACAGACAGACAAACACACACATTCACATTGGCATGAATGCACCTCAGCTGGCATCCAGAGATGGGTTACGGCTTGCCTGCGTTTTATAGTTGCATTTATTTACCACGGAATACTCCAAGTTTCACCCTGATCCACAGTGAGAACTCTCCCAGGGGTTCACAAAGGGTTTAGTTTAACTACAACTGTGAATGTGCAAGCATGCGTGTGTGTGTGTTCAGCAGCCCCGGCATTTGTGAATGTGTTTGCACGTATAAACAGGTGAGCCACAGAGTGATTATGCTGTCAACTGCTGCTGAGTCATTCACATCTACACCAAGTTAATTAGAGATGGCAGAGCATACCTTGGTTTTCACACACACATAAATGGACACGTACATACACGTGTGCGACTGTGTAGAGCACAAAAAAATTACAGTAAGGGCAAGAGACAATGGATATAAATAAACTTGCGTGCCAGCCGTAGGTGTACACTGCACACTTTGATAATGTTTGACACTGTCATCCAAGGCACACGTGTATGCACACCTGTATGCATTACATGTTTGGGTGTTACTTTTTCCAAGGAAAGCCCCATGAATTCTCAGGCAGAACTTCTGGGCAGCGCAGCAGCATTCTGAGAAATAAAACATCTGTAAAGTGTGTCACTGAGTAGAGCTGAAATAAAAATGACTTATAATGTCCACATAATCTATTCTTAGAGTTTAAAATCAGCCTTTCAAAATCTTGTTTTCTTAGGCCCTACAAACACAGGCATTGAGACTGGTTGGTGACCTTACAACCAGTTGTAAGAAAGACTGTGTGTCTTTCCTTACTGGCTTTGATTGGTTGCTGGAGTCTGATAACAGTCGGTGTGAAATGAATTGCTGATGTCCCATTTACGCCGGCTGTGAGATGTGGTCTGTGACCCCTGGCAGCCACTGTTTGCCAGGGAAAAGTGAGCATTCTGCAGCTGGCTGGCAAATGTTTGCTGGAGGTTGCTAGCATGTCGCTAGTTGTTGCAAAGACGATACGGTGCTGCACCAAAAATGTCCTTCCAATTGGTTTAGACCAGTGGTGTCGCCACATCTGAATATTATTGAGCCACTTTGGGGTGTTTTGGAGGAGCGAGTCAGGAAACGTTTTCCTCCACCAGCATCACGTGGTGACCTGGCCACTATCCTGCAAGAAGAACGGCTTAAAATCCCTCTGACCACTGTGCAGGACTTGGACGTGTCATTCCGAAGACAAATTGATGTTGTATTGGCCGCAAAAGGAGGCCCTACATCACACTAATGAAAGATTGTGGTCTAAAACCAGGTGTTTCAGTCAGATTGACCAACCCCTGTAGCTTTCTTTGAAAAACAGGAAAGCTAATATTATTTCACCTTCATCCAGACTGTACAGGCTTTATAAAACAGTGTTGGCGAAACAGTGAGTTATCAAATATCATGTCCTGTGCAATAAGTGTTTTTAGGATTAATAAACAAATTAAAAGGAGGATTTTTGAATACGCAGCAGGACGGTGTCACAGAGGGGATTTACGAGCAAACGTGCAGCTGCTTATCAGTTCATTTAGGGGGAGGATTACAAATATTCTTTCATAAAATCGCTACCTGCAGTCAATATGTACAGAAATAGCAAGATTCTGCTCGTTAATGAATGATAATTACAAATATTCCTTTAAGTTGTGTCTGCCGATTCACTTTGGCTCACAGTGCAAGATTCGCTGTCCATGATATAAACAAATGTCACAGTACACAGTGCATCTGGGTTTTTCCTCACTGACTCAGTCAGGAAGGAATGTCAATGTGCAGTTTGAAGGCAGGAAAAGGGAAGTCGAGCTCATTGCACCAAAGGACGCAGAGTTCATTTACATGTTTGTGCTGCTTCCTCAGGAAAAAAAAACATCTGATAAAGCACACTCATAGATGCTGACATCAATGACTAGTAAGCCCGGTAAACACCTGAGATCACAGCCGATCTCCAGGGATGCTCGACTACGTCAAAAATCCTAAAAACGATACAATCGTGTGTTTGTATCCTGCTTATCGTAATTCCTCCTGCATCGCCCTCATCGATGTTAGAGTTTAGGGAGTGACCGAGGAAGTGTAAACACATTCGCTCTGCTGGTTTTCCCTCAGCACTCACCCGTGTCCGTGTCTGAGCTCTTCTCAGCGGGGAACTCTGCAGCCTTCCTGCTGCAGGTGGCTGCATCGTGGGCACCAGCCTCCTCTTCCCGTTCCCCTGTGGACTCTTCCTCTGAAGACTCACTAAAGAAAAAGGAAGGGAAAAAAACCCATGTCACAGGTGACTGCATTCCCAAAAGGTGACTAATCTGTATGAGGTAGCCAGCGGCAGATAGTTGAAACTGCGTGAGTCATGTGTGAAGGGGGGGCTCTTTCTCTCATCCTGACAGCACATAATGCCCTCATCTCAACTGTTGGTGTAAACGCTTTCACTACCTCTCTGTAGGCAGTTCAAGCAAAGAGGAGCTCATCTACCACCCAGAATCCCGTGCAGCGTGTTTGTGTTGGCATACTTTGCTGTGTCCACAGTGCCGTCATCAAGCGAGGCTGCGCTGTCCCCCGTAACACAGGATGACTCCAGGAAGCCGGCTGCTCGGGGAGGCTCCATCACCCCTGCTTCCGTCATGGTGGTGGACTCGCACAAAGTCACTGAAAGAGAGAACCGTCAGGGTTTGTCAGCGGTCACAGCCGGGACACTTTCATAGATGATGACCGAGAGGCACACGCACATTCAGACGCTGACTCAGCAGCTCTTATAAAAGTATGTTCATTAATAAAATGCAGATTTGATCACTGGCACCAAGTGAAAGATTACCAGTTCGATCCCAGGAGGAGACACAAATCCCAAACACCACTCGGATCCAGGAGCAATTTCTTTCAAAGTGGTGTGTGTCTTGGAGATTTGTGTTGTAATGACTAAATAATAAACAGTTTGGTGTTTAGATCTTAGGAAAAGTTTGATGTATTCAAGAAAAGCTTCTCTATAAATAATCATATCCGACAGAGAAATAACATCCAAAGAAAATCATTCAGGAGCAAAGCCTGGACTGGAAATATGCCTCAAAACGTTTTATCTTCTCCCGTCTAATTACCACAGCAGTTCAGCTGATGCTACCAACACCAACGTGTGACAGTCAGCAGCGGGCGGTACTCTCTGAAGTCACGTGTTGTAGGACACTAGGTCACATTGCATATCCTCGCAGTTTTAGCCGAGGACATGCTCGCATACCTCTGCCTTAAATCTCGTGATCAGAAAGAAATCAATCACTTAGAAATCTCAGTGATCACGATTGCGAGCGCTGTGACGCACAGAAACGCACGCTGACTGGATCTGACTTCATGAGCTGTTAAAAGAAAAAATACTGTTTTCTTCTGCCGACCGGACTGCCTGATAGAGCAACAGCATACGAAGCCTGGCTGGCAAACACGTGCTACAGACAATGATGTCCTTGGTACAAATAATTAACTGCCTTTCATTGTTGAGCTTGATCAACAAAACACCTCACGGAAATATTCACACTGCTCCACCCGCCCAGCATCCAGTGGAAGCCGCTGAAGGAAACTGAATTTTAAAACATGCAACATAAAGAAAGTGGAAACTCCAACCTGGACGGCAGACCCCCTGATTGTTCCCTCTCCTCTCAGTGATCCTGTGATTTACGCGTCAGCCCAGTGTATTCAAGCTGATCAATGCCACCCTCCTGTTCTGCCTTTGTCATTATTCCATCACAGTATCCATGTCAGACCTCTCTATCATTCAAGCCACTGCCGTTGCCCAACTGGACCCCAACCCCACAACCACCTGCCTTTGATAAAATCACAGGACATCGAGGTTTAACACACACCAGCAGCTTCATCTATCTGTCAGGGATAATTGGACTCAAACCCATTGCTGGGTGGGTCGGGGTAATAACATACGGGTCCCATGCATTAATTCATGTGTTAATTAGATCTAAACTGCAAACGAATCATTACCATCAGCCAAAAAGATGTCCCTGAGGAGGCATGTGCCTGATTTGATTTGATCTGGATGTTTTAGGTCTCTATGTGGACACGCAACACATCTTATTTCACCTCTTGCTTCCACTGCAGCTGCAGATTCCTCTGCTGTGGGTGGATATGGATATGAAAGCAGGTTTAAATGCAGGATGAACTGAAGGTGGAGGCAGGCAGGCTTGGGATGGACTGGGGCAGACATTAAAAAAATCCCCCCACTCACCCACTCCTCATATTTCAGTTACTGCGGTGGTCTTGTGATGTGATGGGTAGGATTCGGAGTGTGACGCTGATCTCGACGAAAGGTTCAGTCGCTCCTAAAACTCTACAAGTGTGTAATACAAGATGTGAAGGCTGTATACAGCCTGGAAGCTCACACTGGAAAAAGGCCTTGAGGTTATTTTTTTACTCCCCCGATTTCCCCTTCTTCCTTTCAAAACCCTGTGAGACATCACCACATGAGCCCGTCACATTACAAACAAAAAGTCCCACGCAAAAATTTGAGAAGCATGCCTACCATAAGGACTGGTGTGAACCCCTGTAACCCCTGCCAGATGAACACACACACTGTTCACCTGGCAGCAAAAATACCTTTCAAACATCCATCAGTGGTCACTGGGTGGGGGTGGGGGTGGGGGGCAGTGTTATTGATCCATGAGCAGCCTAAGAATACATTTCCCGGCCTGCTGTGATACACTTTCAGTTCTTCCATCAATCAGTTCTTCAGTGGTTTCCTGATATCACCCACGGGTCCACATACTTCCCATTTAATCATCTCTCTGAGAAGCAGGGCTGCAACCTGTTATTTCAGTTTTTCTTCAGTACAGATTAACACGTTAATCAACGCTTTTGTCATTAAACCTGCACTGAGGACCGCTCAGCCTGCACATGTTGATCCTAAAGCAGTAGCATGGATTTTATTTTATTTTTATTTTTTTTGCTTAATGACAAACACGGTTTCCTAGAAAGTCAGCAGTCCACAACAAAAACATTATTTACTCACTCCATGATGCTACAGCTTACAAGACTGGCACCATATCTTCCTACAGCCCAAGGTGACCATAGAGTAGCTGCTTATTGATTTTCTGCTGACTGACTTTACAATCCTTAATCACATTTTTGAGGAAACACAGATGGTATTTTTGCATGTTTTTTGTTTGTTTGTTTTTGTTTTTTGCATGCTTTCCTCGCCATGAGACCACACAGACGATAACAAGCATGAATCATCCGGATTCAGCACACTTGTGCAAACTGCTGCCATTACTGAAATACTGCATTCATGGTACCAGGAGAGGATCTGACTGCATAGCAACAGCTGTTTCATTCAGAAAGGGAACTGCAGCCTCTTGTGCTTCTTTACTGATTAATAGAGAAACACACCCCAGCCCACTCAACCCCCCCAGTCCTTAAACAAAGTGTATGGCCCAAATCACATTAGGGACTGTCCCCCAAAACAATACACCCATGCCTGCAAACTTCAGTTAGGTTAATCCCCTTTTAAACTGTACAGACAGAAAGCCCATGCTTCTCTCCGATTCTTAGTCACGCTGCATCTCTTTAAAGCCTGCTGCTGCTGCTCAAAACGACAGAGAGATACAGAGAACTCCCAAAAAATATCAATGCACGATTTCTTTCCATCCAGCTGCTCCCCACAGCAGCACCCATTGGGCGTCATCATCCTCAGAAACCCCGTAATACAGTGAGCAGTTTTCTTCCAACTAAAAATATTTGTAAGCCAGTGCAGACCTTTAAAAACAAAAGGTGTTCTCTTAATGATCGATTTTAAAAACGAGCCAAATTACAGAGAGGAATTCAGACGGATCTGCTGGCTGGGTTACACCCTTTTAGGAAGAGACCAGGTCTGCGCAGGTTGTCTAGACTTACCTGCTCTTTAGATCCAACGCGTTTATTAAGATGTATCATCCCATCAACGCCTAAAATCAGCTCCGCTGAACCGAGACCGTGAGGTTTGATTTGACACTCACATTATAAACCCGGAAATCAGGCTTCAGCATCAGAAACCGGAGTGTGCAGCATTTCTCGACCAGGTCTAAACAAACCGGAGTGTTCAAGACCAACCGGTTTCTCACCAAAACCTGATGTGAGAAATGGAGCTCGGATTTCGGGGTAAAGTCAAAAACGTCCCGGTTAAACGATCGGAAACATGCAAAAACGGCTGAAATACTCACAATGCATCACTGGAAGATGGTTATTAATCCGGATTGTTTTGGGGGGGGTTTTTGTGTGTGTAGATCTGAATTTTTCTTTAATCTTCCGCTTTTCCTCTGCTTTCCGGTAACGCCGTGGCTTCAGTTTGCCGCTAAACACACCAACCGGCTGCTGTCTACAACCAAAGCAGCAAATCATTCATTTTCAAACGGCAGCCGGCTCCCCGAGTCCCTCCCCCTGAAAAAACCCCACCCCAGGCAGGGATTGCCAGCCTCCTCCGCTCACCCCTCCTCTCTTAGCGCGCAGCCAAGCTGATTGGCGCAAACTGCTCACACCACAGACCTGCTTTCCCATACATGGCTGCGCACGGCAAATGGATGAGCTGGGTGCGGAAGTTGCAGCGAGCGTACAGATGCTGCTACGTGTGGATCTCGAAAACCATCCCAACCCCCCCAACCCCAAGCCTTGCTTTCATATACACGTTGCGGATATGCCGGGGGGTGTTACTGTCGGACAAACTGCGCCGGTTTCTGAAGCCCTGACAAGTGCAGCTGTGATGTTTTAGCTTTATGACTTTATGACACACTGCAAATACACCCACATCCTGCAACCTGCATCATTACTACTATGCACTCCTCTTTAAGGCTTGCTTGCTTTTTTAATGATGACAATTTGCATGAAACGCATATAATGACCCTGTGAAGTACAAAGTACTCTCACTCATTCCCAAAAGCTGGACAAGACAATCCTGTATTTCTGTTTTTTTTAAGCTGATATGCATGGTATTCAAAACAAAAGGAAGGGAAGACGTGCAGTTTAAAAGTGTTGACACACACTGAATTTCTATAAAATATGTAAACAAATCTGTAAAAACAACCCAGAGAACGAGTCCATGACCCCGTGGTAAACATGCACGTTTTCCTGAGGTCACTGAGGGTAGAAATTCATAGCTATGCGTTACCGAATTTACACATTAATCTGCAGGCCAGTCTAAATGTCACTGAACTGCTGTGTGTTCAGTTGACACTGGAAACACAGGGGAGTTTGCTTCTTCCATCACACCACTGGAAAAAAATTCCCTTAAGTCCCACCAGCGTCATTCAAGAGGTGTGGTGCTTCAAGGTGAGGAAGAGTAAAGTACAGAAATGTCCTCCTCACACTCATTAAAAGAAAACACACACAACATCAAAGCCGTGCATTTAATCCAACAAGAATTGTAACTGTTGCCACTCATTTTTGACATTTAATGTTTATCCAAATATTTCAAAACAATTCACGCACACTTTTTAAATGATAAAATGTTCCTGTATATGCATGACAACCATTTACGCTTCTGTTATCACCTAATTATCTTCATCTTCATCTTCATCACGATGCTCACATGACTCACAAATGTGGGAGATGATTGGTTTGTGGAAAGATCTGTCGCAGATAATCGCCAGGAGAGACGAAGACTCAGCTATACCGCACCACAGTGTCACATGACACCCAGAGACCGGCTCATCCACATGAGCACACGCTCAAGTGTTGCAGGATGCATTGGTGCTGACGCGACCCACGCTGAGTGTACTGCCGGTCAGAGGCATCCTCGCTCGCATCCACGACACACTGACGTTCTCAAAGTTTTTGTTGTTTGCAACATATTATTTTTTAATGTAATGTTATAGCATTTTAATATTAAAGTAGCAGAATCCAATTACTTTACACATATTTTGTACCATATTTTATATTTTCACTTGTTTTGTATATAAACGGTTATGTAACTAGTAAAAAGTAGAGAATTCTTTTCTATTATTTTCTTAAGTTTTGGAAGTAGTGGAATATCAAGAACAAATCAGTCTATTTCACCCCTGAGAGTGTACGCTAAGCAGAAAGAAGGTGATCGAGGATTGGTGAGTGTCAGAACCACCAGGCTGCAGAAACCTGAGAAAGAAGAGGAGCAGGAACAGGATCCACCATGGAAGGATGGGCCTCTGCATGGCATGTACCACTGGCAGATTGAAGAAGTGGCTGATATAGAAAAATCCTACCAAAGCTGGACTGACTGACAGCACAGGGGTACTAATCATGGCAGCACATGAATAAGCTCTAAGCACAAGATTGATAGAGGCTGGAGTCTACCATACCAGGCAAGAGTCCAGGTGCAGGCTGTGCAAAGATGCCCTGAGACAATCCAGCACATAACAGCAGGGTGCAAGATGCTAGCATGCATGGAGTGCCATAACCAAGTGGCTGCCATAGTATACAGGAACATCTGTGCCGAGTATGACCTGGAACATCACATTACCCTCTTCCCATTGAAAAAGCAAAAGTTGGATCCTAATTGGCCGACTTCAAAATGGCCGCCATGGTCACCACCCATCTTGAAAAGTTTTGCCCCTCCCATATACTAATGTGTCACAAACAGGAAGTTAATATCACCAACCATTCACATTTTATTAAGGTGTGTCCATATAAATGGCCCACCCTGTATATATACTACTAAGAGTTCATTTCACTGGAACTAAGGGGCCGAGTCCAACTCCTGAAAAACAACCATACACCATAATCACTCCCACCAAACCTTACACTTGGCACAATGCAGTCAGACAAGTACCGTTGTCCTAGCAGTTGTCAAATCCAGATTCAGTCATCAGATTACCAAATGCAGACACCTTATTAGTCCACGTCTCCACTGGTCTCGAGTCCAGTGGCAGTGTGCTTTACAACACTGCATCCAACAGTTTGCATTGTGCTTGGTGATGTAAGGCTTGGATGCAGCTGCTCAGCTATAGAAACTCATTCCATGAAGCTCTCTGTGCACTGTTCTTGAGCTAATTTGAAGGCCACATGAAATTTGGAGGAATGTAGCAGTTGATTGCAGAAAACTGGCAACCTATGTGCACTATGCACCTCAGCATCCACTGACCCTGCTCTGTGATTTTATGTGGCCTACTACTTCGTGGCTGTCATTCCCAAATGCTTCCATCCATCCATCCTCAACCGCTTATCCCGTTTGGGGTCGCGGGGGGGCTGGAGCCTATCCCAGCTCACATAGGGCAAGAGGCAGGGTACACCCTGTACAGGTCGCCAGCCTGTCGCAGGGCCAACACACAGAGACACAGACAACCATTCACACTCACATTCATACCTATGGGCAATTTGGAGTTGCCAATTAACCTAACCCCAGTAAGTGCATGTCTTTGGACTGTGGGAGGAAACCGGAGTACCCGGAGAAAACCCACGCAGGCACGGGGAGAACACGCAAACTCCACACAGAGGGAGGCCTGGGCCAAGGTGGAATCGAACCCAGGCCCTCCAGATGTCATTCTCTGTGAGGCAGCAGTGCTAACCACCACGCCACCGTGCTGCCTCCCCCAAATGCTTCCACTTTGTTTTATTACCACAAATAGATGACTGTGGAATATTTAGTAGTGAGGAAATGTCATGGCTGGACTTGGATGGGTGAGTGAAGACTTAGTACAGAGTATTTGTCCAGAGTCTGTACCTGCGTGTGTATTGTT
>VOQJ01039949.1:0-12147 GCA_015052665.1 Apistogramma diplotaenia | reverse complement strand
AACACGTGGTCATTGAGAGGTGACAACGTTTCATTGTGATGCAATTAAGAGCAAACCGCTGAGGAACAAGCACGCAAATTAGAGAAAGCATTCGCTGCAACTGACGGAAGGACACATACAACACATGGGAAAAGAAGTAAATTATTACATTTAATTTAACCATGCCACACAGTTTTACAGATCGTTCTGGACCAAACAGCTTAAAGTAAACTTCACGCAAGGGCAAAGTGTGGTCGAGTCTTTAACGTAAACTCAGCGCTGATCTCCCCCGTTACATTACATCAGAATAAAACATGGCCTTGGTCCGTTTATTTCCCGGCCAAAGGATTTTCGTTTAGGAATCAGAAAACGAAATTTGGAAAACGAGCCCTTTCCCGATTCCTGTTTTTGTATATTGGCCGATGCTTTGTTTATTTCAGTGTTTCATTTGTTCCTGAGCAAATCGTTTTGGCTGATGTTAAAGTTAAGCTTTATAACTGGATAGTTGTACTGTATTTAACTTTAATGTCTTACGAGCTTACAGTACTGTACAAGCGGCCAGTATAGTCGGAAATTAATCATTCACTCATCTGTATTCCTAATGTGATAACAGCTCATTTTTAAAATGAATTAAGCAAGGTCAAAAACAGGTATGAATAGTAAAAAGCAGTAAAAGGTCACCTCATCAAAGTGTTTCTGTTAATATCAAAATATCAAGAAGATAGATTAAAAAAATGATCGTAAATCGAAGTCTTTGTTTAACCCTGAAGGGGACAGTGTGTTTAAAGTGTAAATCCAAAATGCTTGTCTCCTAAGCAAGTGAGCATTAACATCTCCCCCACGAATATGGGGTTTAATGGCCTCGATGCCACAGAAATACAGGGAGGAAATGTTGTGGGAAGCCTGTGCAAAATGTCTAGCAACCAGACTCTAATCATCAGGTCAACTTAGATATTCATATTCAAAATATAATGAATGAAAGTTTCCTAAACTCTGACATCTTATCATGAAAGAACAAAATGAAAGGTGATTAATTGATTACCTGTAGTCTAATCCTAGTTTGCATCTTTCTGAGCTCATGCGATCCATATCTTTCTTTATCATCAGAATCAGAAGAATTTATTGCCATGTTGAGTGAACAGTTCACTACATTAGGAAATTTCTTCGGCACTTGGTCCTGTCGTGCAAAAAAACAAATATTAATTTTTTTTAGAAATAACGCACCGAAGTACCAGGGCATCCATTCGCGGCGCCATCTTGGTTTTCTCTTTCTTGTTTGCCGCCATGATGATTCCATGCTAATGCTGCAGTTTACTTTATTTCTGCACTGTTGGGTCCTCCAAAATCAAACGAATCACTTCCTGCTGTGGGATACAACCAATGTAAGCATTTCTGAAACTACATCCAGAAATATTTGCAATTTAAAGAAACCGCAGATTTTTGGAGGAAGCAGGTTTTTTCTCACTGTTTTTAATTTATTTTTTCACTCGCAGCTCAGTTACATTTAAGAACCAAAACTACAATCCACCACTGACAATAGCTCTGCACTTATCTGTACAACTGAAAAATACCATCTACGCTGAAAAACTTAGTAATGTCATTGTTAAATCCAAGTTGCAACCTAAAACCATCCCTCTCCAAAAGGCCCTGCTGAATGTCAGGGAAAGGTGTGAAGTCAGGGTCCTCAATTTCATTAATTTATTTATAGACCAGGGATATGGCCAATTAGCACTGCCATAATTAGCCTGGTAACTACAGATACACTAGTTAAAGACATATATCTTGATCCCTACAATTTTATAAACAAACAAGCAAACTCTACTTCTGCGCGCCTTTGTAAGTACTTATATATATATATAGATAACCATTTTACTTATTTGTCTAAACTTTAAAACGTGTTTTTTTCATTCAGCTCAATTTCATCAATTGTTTCCCTAAAAAAAGGCAATTTTCTTGCTCTATGTAGATACAGCAGAGGTAACACCAAACCGCTAGGAAGGTTAAGCCAGTCTACGCTTGTTTTTATCACACACTTGACAGGCATACTCAAAAAAGAGGAATTGGCTACTGTAACATAAACAAGCAGCCCAGCGAACCACAACCAGAGCACGGATGATATAACTGTGATGGTGTAGAAGGCTCTCTGCTTGGATTGGTCAACCCGCTTCTTCTCTCTGTCTCCTGCCCCTGGCTTTGGGCGAACCAGGACACAGAGAACAGAGATGCTGCAGAAAGATATGATGGTTATGGACAAAACCAAAAAACATAATTGCACAGTACTATCATTAGGCATTAATAGAACTACGACACCCATCAGTCCAATGCTCAGCACCCAAACACAGCCAATGCTGATGTTTCTGATCTTGACCCCACGGGCATTTCTTAGACTCATGTAGGTGATGGGGTGAACAACAGCCAGGTAACGCTCTGCACAGGTCAGGAGGTGGAAAAATGTCCTCCCGTAGAAAGTGATACAACGAGCATTTACTCCGACATTTTTCAGTGTTGAGTTATTAGAGTAGAGGGCACCGAGACCACAGATGCCCCCAAAGATCCAGGTCATCTCCATAGCAGCCATGTGGTAGGTTAACATGTCAGAGTGACTTGCTGTTTTGAAGGAGCGCTGCTGCCGCCATTGCCTGTGACCCAGGTAGAGGACGAGGGTGGAGAAAGGGAGGAGGACAGCAAGTCTCAGTAAACTGTTGCCAATGTTTATGTTATTGGTAATTGTGTACTTGTTGCAATCCAGAACGCTGGAGGTAGATGAGGAGTTAACTTCCATATCTGCTGTATTGTAGTCGTGCTGAGAAAAAAAGCCTTAAATGCACAAATAAGACAGAAGATATAGAGAAAAGCAGAAGGGAATGAGTGAGATTTCATACAGTTAAGTTAGAGTTTATGTTGCAAAATGAGACTTATTAAAGAAAAAAAAATTGATCAGTTACATTATGACTAAGCATATGTATTCAAATCAAACGTATTTTCTGGACTATAATCTGTCCTGCATTTCTGATGAATAATCCAATCTGAACTCAGAATTTGTGAAAGAATATCATCTGAAAAATCATCAGTTTTTTTCATTGACTGCTCTCACTGTCAATTTTTGGCATTATTTTCCGAGTCTAGGTGCATATAACAATAATAATTTCTTAGCACAATTAAAAATTATTTTCCATTTCTTAAATACTTTAAGTTTTGATCATAATATGCTCTTGTTATATCACATGCATGTTTTTTTTACATAGTTTTATGGTGTATTTACAGAGCCGAGCATTACTGTATGTATTTGCTTTCTAATGAAATAATCATTTGAATACATTGCATGGTCAAAGATAAACTAATCAATTTAAATCCCATTTCCTAGTAACATCTATGCATAATTAAATAGGTATAATGGATATTTTCACTTCATGATTATAAAATTAACTATTATTACTGAGTTAGTGGGCACCTGCAGTGTAAGGTGCTCCTGAAAATCTGAAACTGCATTAACTGCAATTTTTTTAAAAATTAAAAAGAAGAAGGAATTAAAACGTTTTAAATTATAGGTAGTGTAATAAACTCAATCATTTGTTTTGTGATCAGAATGAATTTTGGCAATTAAAGAAAAAAACTATTTAAGTGAAAACATTTTTTAGCAAAGACATAAATGCTCACTTTTGTGGAAAAGAAAAGTGCATAAAGTGTATAAATAAGTTAATAAGAGTTATTTATTGAAGAAAAACTACCTTTTCTGTGGTCTTAATATCATGTGTCCAAACTCACTGCTGTTCACTCCAAATGAGCACTGATGCTTCTGCCTGCGCTGATTATCAGCAGGACTGTGTGAGCTCTTTGCATGTTTCAGCAGGGTGTTCTGTGGCTCAATTAATCAGAACTATATGTTTGCAAATTCTTTGATGAACAGAATGCAGTCTTGCACATGGAGCTCATCAGCAGTTTTCAACTACAACTTTGTGCAGCAAAATAAAATAAGTAAATTTGATTACTTTGGTTCAAACATACAGTAAATAACCATCAACTGGCAATTAAAAAATGTTTTGATTTCACTTTTAACCACCAGAGAAACAACAAATTAAAATTTGAACTGCTAATGATGTCTCAAGAAATAGTCTTGTTTGATCATAAATGCTTTTTCAGACTGATCAGTAAACATTTTTGATTCATTGCCATGTTACCGCCTCCACTTGATCCTGTCAATCCATCATACTTGACTGGATTCAAATATCCTACAAAGAAAAACAGGTGTTGATTCAAAGCAGAATCCTGCAGACAGTATGTTCACAGCGCACTTAAATCTCATTTGCATGACTCATAATTTTAATACCATTGGCCCCAGTTGCCATTACTATGAGCAGAATTGGTATCTTCCATGTAGGAGGATAATTTTCAGTGCAATGATGGCATGTACAGTTTTCATAAATCAAACAACTTCATCCCCAAATTGTTGAATTCCAGAATAATGCTCAACAACTTAGATACTCTACAGTACATAATCATCAAAAGATTCCAAGAATCGAGAGAAATCTCTTAGCTATTTTAATTGATGTGCAAGTGTGGGTTAATGAATGAATAGGAACTATTGCATATTGATGTGGAATTTTTGTTTAGCAATTTTCCAAACCTGAAAAGCTTGCTTTGGTCTAGAAGAAGATTTATCATCCATCCATCATTTTGACTGCTTATCCAAATTAGGTTCACTGGAGCTTTTTATTATGTAAATGGATAACCATTTATTGTACATATAAATCCTGCTGCTTGGTGTTCAATGCAAATCAAGAGGCTTCCATGTTTGAACTCTGACCTGTCCTAAACGAAGGTACTGACTCCGTTTTAAGATCTGGGTCACATGAGTCTGAATAAAAGCTTGAAATGGTAAAACATATTTAAAGATTCAAGGTGACAATTTAAACAATTTGATATATAAAGTTACTAATAGTTGAATAGCTTTGTAATCACATTAAGATCTTTGGAAGTACTAAACATTTTACTATTATTATACAAATCTTGTGTTTGAACATTTCATCCAAATAAGATCAACTTCATCGTTATCATGATTTTCAGAAGGCTTTATGAAACAAAGTCAAAGACTTGTGCGCCATCTGTCAAAAATAAATAAATCAGAGAGAAGCCAAAGTTTCTGCTTGAATCTTTAGAGGCCTTTTTGCAGGTAGAAAATCTACTACGAGGAAGAAGCTCATAAACGAAGTCTGCCGTATAGCATACACATCACCAGAGGCTAAACTAACAAACAGAAGAACATCAGCAGAATGACTGATATGGGAATGTGTGCAGAGAGAGCAGCTGAACTCATCGAATGCAATCCCCATTCAGTGTTTTGAACTGTGTTAGAAGAAAAAGAATTGATTGACATTGTTGGGAACTAATTAAAACTTCGGCAGACTGGAATTACATTCACATGAACATTGCTAAAAGGTTTTTAATGACCTCTCAAAACCTTTAACATATATTTGCAATTTGTCTCTGCAAACCGGTGAATTCCCAACACACATACCGCACTACTTTCACAATTCTGGAAGCAATTCTCTTTGACAGACTTGACAAACATAAAATATTAACAGATAGTCAGTATGTTTTCATATTAAACAGATCTGCATCTATAGCATTAATGGAATTAAATGAAAATATCACCAATGATATAGATGAAAGTCAATATGTAGTTGGAGTTTTTGTTTACCTTAATATTACTTGATAAACTGGAGCAGTACAGTATTAGACGAGTTGTGTTGAAGTGGGTTGAGAGTTGTTTGTGAAGGAGGCAACCATTTGTGAAAACTGGCTTACTAAAATTAGTTTACTAATGGTTACTAATGGTTACTTTGTAAATTTTGAATATAACTTTTGAATGTAGATTTGCTAACTAGCAGATAACACATAGTACAGCTGAAGATCATAGGAATACCAGTTTGACAAGTATTTTGTAATAAAATAACTAGGAGCTGAAGGCTGACATGATGATGACACTAAAAAAGAAGAAAAGGTAAATACTATCTATTTATCTATTAGAGGTTCTATTTTTATTCCACTGAACAGGAGCAGCCATCCAATATCATTTGTACATCTGTATAATGACAATAAAGGCATTCTATTCTATTCTTAAAGAATAACACAATTTATAGTAGTTCATCCTGGTGGGAACATGAGTGAAAATCTGACCAAAAAAGCAGGAATTGGGATGGAAAAGCCACAACAGTGAACACAACTGCTGATAAGACCTGTCATTAAAAACCTGTTGCATTACAAAACTTTACAAGATAAAGTCATCTTCACTACACACTGTTCTGAAATTACAACATTACAAAATGTCTTCACATCAGCTTATTCTAAGTACGTATGTAAAGAGGTTACACAGCCAAGGGACAAATACAAATTGCTCCCAACATTTGATTGCAATAGCAATTCATTACACCATTTCATGTGCACATTTGAATACAAAATTCAAAATATTTTATAGACCTTCAGTCTGACAATTTAAACAGGTCAAAGAGCTGGAACTGATTCCATGTGCTGCACTTGCATTTGGTAGTTTTTCACTGGAACCCTAACCTAAACCCAATCTAATCGAAGAAGGCCATTATTATGCTAACCACCCCCAAATAAATCCATCTTCAGTCACATATTGTTTGATTTACAATCCATTGTAGTGTTATACAGAGACAAAACTACAAAAACACTTTTGTTCCAATAATTATGGAGGGCACTGTATGTATAAACATGTCAGTTAATGGAAAATAATATTAAACCCTTTGAAAAGTCTTTACATGTTGCCACTGTGCTGGCATGAACAGGCAAGATTGCAGGAAATATAATGAACTACATGTTTTTCAGGAGAATCATTTTAACCATCGCAGTAATGACATGTCTGAACTGTGAAGGCATTTCTACTGGACATCACTACTTTTCGATTTGTTGTTATGTTAGGGTTATGATATGAGGGGAAACATAGCAACAGAACCAATAAAATGTCATCAAAATTACACAAAAACCACTAAAAAAGCCTTTAAACTATTTAGCAATAGTGTTTATAAAATACAAAATGTTTATAAAACTGAATAGATTGCAAGAATATTCAATTATTCCATTTTTTTTATAACATTTTGTATCTAACATATGCATTTTTTATATAGAGGCAGTCAAAGGTTTGGACACATGAATGGGTGAGTATGTCCAAACTTTTAACTGATATTGTATGTCACAAAGCACCCCACACATTTAGCACTGAATCATTTTACCATGGTTCCTGCCCTCCTTATGTACAGCAGAGGTAACATCAAACAGCTGGGCAGGTTAAACCAGCCTGAACTCAATTCCACAGCACACCGGACAATGCTGTTCAGCACCAGTGAATCACTCACGACTGTTGAAACAAAGAGCCCAATAAACCAAAACCACTCAGCACAGGTTATAGCTATGATGGCGCGATACGCTCTCAGCTTCGATTTGTCAACCTTCTTCTTTTTCTCACCTCCTTCCCCTGGCCCTGAGCGCACCAGAACACAGAGAACAGAGAGACTGCAGAAAGATGTGATTAATATGGAGGAAAACAAAAAGCATAATAATGGAGTGATGGTGTTGCAAGGTAAGCAAAGAAATGCAACACCAGTTAGTCCAAAGCACAGCAGCCAAACGCACAGAATGCTGATGTTTCTCATCCTGGCTCCACGTGCATTTTTTAAATTCAGGTAGGTGATGGGGTGAACAACAGCCAGGTAACGCTCTGCACATGTTACAAGGTGAAAACACATCTCTCCATAGCCAGCAAATGTAGTAGCAACTGTTCCTCCTGTTACCATGATTGAGTGATTAGTGTATACGCCACAAAAGATGAGGAAGCACGCCGAGACCCAGATGAGCTCCACGACAACCATATTGTAGGTGAAGATGTCAAAATGGCTGGCTATTTTAAAGGAGCGCTGCTTCCTCCACTGTTGGTGACCCAGGTAGAGGATGAGGGTAGAAAGAGGCAGGAGGAGGATGATTTTCATTGCAATGATGGCAGTGAATATGCTATACTTGAAGCAGATATTTTCCTTTGGGTAGTTTGATGTGGCGTTAACTAACATATCGGCTGTGTATCTTGTATATCTGAGGAGATAAAGAATTCCATGGATAAATAAGCAGAGAGGAGGAGGGACAATGGGTGAGAGAATGTGACAGAGTTGTACCATTACTAGTATATTGTCACGGTCCAATTTCAGAATGAACCTTTACTACCAACTACTGCATCCATAACTGCTCATTAGAACTTGAATTACTTGATATTTAAGCTTAATCTAGCATCAATCAATCAAAATGGGGAGTTTTTGGCAGCCCTTATATATGGTTATTACACAGAAATTAAGTGTTTGTACGTATAGAATATAGACCATATTTACTTCCAAAGTAATAAAATTTGAAGGCTGGTTAAACCTTCTAATTTAAGAATATTATCCTATGCTACCAAACTATTGCTATAATTAAATACAATTACTATAAATGATCTTATCTCACTTAACATCAAATGTATCTTTCCATTACTATCCTATGTATAAGTCAACTGTGAATACCAAATGACTTGGTTATTGCGTTATTAGAAGGGAAGTAATAATTAGATATCATGTAAGGGAACCTACATACATGCACTCAGGAAGAAACATCAACCATTGGTGTTGTCCTATCTGAAGTTATGAGAAATTTAGGAGTTCAAGTGAGAGTATAACTTAAAAAATTAAAGACTTAAAACAGGCTAAAACACAGTCACACATTCATAAGAATTGGTGAGTGTGACCAAAATTGTATGCACCCACCTTGTTGGTAGTCTTCTTATTATCAATCCCACGTTTCAAAATTAAGTGACTCTTCCTTCTAAATGTGCCTTGATGCTTGAATGTGCAGTGGGACTGTTGGCTTTTTGCATGATGCAAAAGAGTGTTCTGTGGCTTCATTACTATAAACTACAGTGGGCAATTTTTCTTTTCAAACCATTCTTCAACACATGGGTTAGGTTGCAGTATAGAATAGAATAGACAGACATGGGAAATGAGTATCTCTCGCCTTGCTGTTGTCATGAGAGGCACTGC
The DNA here is from genome assembly GCA_015052665.1 of Apistogramma diplotaenia. Taxonomy (NCBI): domain Eukaryota; kingdom Metazoa; phylum Chordata; class Actinopteri; order Cichliformes; family Cichlidae; genus Apistogramma; species Apistogramma diplotaenia. The sequence goes on along the minus strand of VOQJ01039949.1, from coordinate 3,088 downwards.
CATTCAAAAGATGAAACAATAGTGAACACATTGGGGTAGATGATGAGAAAAAAATCATCTTGTAATATGCCCCATGTGCAGGGCACAATATGGAATTGGAAAAACCTCTGCATAGCAAAAGCATGGGATAGCCGGAGGGTGGGGGAAATTGGCAGGGGGTAGGGGAAGGTGGAAAGGGAGGGAACCAGTCGAGGTGAGAATCTGGGATACCATGTAAATGTTTAGTTCCTGATAGTGATGGCATGTTCAGCATCCTTAGTCGAGGGATATCAGTTCACACAGGTCAGAGTGACAGAACATCTGTTTACATAAGATCCAGGAGAATAATGAGGGCCAAATTTCAGATATTACAATTGTTTTGGTACTGTACTGTTCAACGCTAATTTGCTGACAGTCTTATAGTCCCACTGGAAAACTCTCAATGGCAAAAAAACTTCCAATCAGCCGAATTTTTGTGGTTCCTTCTTCGCCGTGCAGACAAAAGCATCTCTCCAAGATTTAATTCAGTTCCACCTGCGAACCAGAATCACATCTTGCAGTCCAACTCCAGCAGTTACTGAGTCTGAGTTTGTACTGCTCTGCCCAACCTTCCCACCAGGCAGCCTTTTGGCCCAAACTACTGGCCAGACTTCCAATGTCCGATAAGTCAGATATCCCCCAAGTCCAATCTGAAGAGATCCTGTTATCAATAAGCCAAACATGTGTTCATCTTACACGTCCCCAGTCGACAGTGCAGCCAGCCAGGCACGTCATTTTCCACTCTCCCCAGGAATCCATAACATATCTGGCCGGGTGTGACCACCTCGGACGAGAGGGGTTCTCTCATCCCCAAATTTGATCAATAGTGTTGAGAGACCAGCTGACCAGATCCATAGCGCTAATTTCAGTTCAGAAGAGAGAGGCTCTTAAAGCACAACAATGAACGGTAGATAGGACATTTTATCACCAGTGCATAGACCTTATTTGGCAGTATCACTTTTAGATCATTATAGAATTTATATTATTTTAAAGAGTAACCCTTGAAAACTTAGGTTATTACTGACATCTACACTATATATTTTAAAAGTATTCACTTAAACATCCCAATCACTGAAATCTGGTGTTCCAATCACTTTCATGGCTACAGGTTATAAAACCAAGGACTTAAACATGCAGACTACTTCTAAAAACAATAAAGAATCTGTCATTGTCAGCGGTCAGTGAATTCCAGCATGGTACCATCTACTTGTCCAGTTCAGTCAAGAAATTTATATACACACAAACATAGGCCACATCTGGGGACACCTGACACAGTACCCCACCTTTGGGGACGGACCTATTTCTATATGGTTTAGAGAGAAACTGACAACTTTCCCGAATGTAAATGAATGTGACAATTACAAAAATCCCACTTTTTCATTAAAGCTTGTTTTGTCCAGTCTGATTTTTCACCTGGAGATTGGGGACATCTGATATTTAAGCAACCTTTGGGGACTTGGATCACACACAAATCTGGCAGACCTCATCTTTGGGGTATTATACTTTGGAATTCAGATAATCAATATTTTGAACTTTGTCTTACCTCTCCAAAGAGGAATTATTTGAACTGGAGGGGACAAAGGTTCCATATATAATTTTAGTACTAACTGAATCGATGCAAAACATGTGAGGGCAGTTTAATTTAATCCAGTGGCCATCCTTTAAAACATGCCCTTCATGGGTGTTTTTAAAAAATTTTTATGTGAGCTCACCCCCACATCCTGCCAGGTGCACATCCATAAGATTCCATGGATTTGGCACTTCAATACCATACATACCGTGCAGAGGCCTGTCCTTCCATGATGGCTCCTGTTCTTCCTCCTCTTCTTTCTCGGGTTTCTGTTGCCTGAGGTACTCACTAAGCACACGATCCTTTGTGGCCATCTTCCTGACGTATTCATGGATCTTCGCTGTTTCGTCTGGGATAGTGGTTCTGACACTCACCAGTCCTTGGCCACCTTCTTTCCGCTTAGCGTACAGTCTCAGGGTGTTGGATTTAGGGTGAAACCCTTCATGCATGGTAAGGAGCTTTCTTGTCTTGACATCAGTCATATATATATAATCTTCATACAATTAAATGAAACAAAATCATTTGAAGCTGAATTTTATTTCCACTTTACCAAATCTTATGCATATACAGAAAGCTGTACTGTAAATCAACAATCAGTTCAGTTTTATTTATATACAACTTTATTTGACAGGTATTTACACAATGTCAGCCACCTTTGACATTACATGTCTTCTCTGCATCAGTTTATTGTTTTTACAATAAGAACAATAAACTGTTGGGTTTAATCTATAATTATTGTAAGGTCTTTACCTTATAATAAAAAGCACCTTGAGGCGACTGTTTGATGTGATTCGGCGCTGTATAAATAAAATTGAATTGAATTGAAATTGAATTGAATTGAATTGAATCAACTTTGAATGTGGTAGGATTGTTGAGCTGCAAAAGCAAGGCCTCTCACAACGTGCCATCGCTGCTGAGGTTGGACACAATAAGACAGTCATTTTTTTTAACCTTGATGGTCCTGATGGCTTCCAACGTTACTGGCATGACAAGGAGATCCCACCTGAGTTGTTTTCTACACGGCACAGTGGTGGGGGCGCCATCATGGTTTGGAGTGCGTTTTCCTTCAATGGAACAATGGAGCTTCAGGTTGTGCAGGGGCGTCAAACAGCAGCTGGCTATGTGGAGATGTTGCAGCGGTCATCCCTCATGACTGAGGGCCCTCGTCTGTGTGCTAATGATTGGGTTTTTCAACAGGACAATGCTGCAGTTCACAATGCCCGCCTGACAAAGGAGTTCTTCCAAGAGAATAACATCACTCGTTTGGACCATCCTGCATGTTCCCCGGATCTAAACCCAACTGAGAACATTTGGGGATGGATGGCAAGGGAAGTTTACAAAAATGGACATCAGTTCCAGACAGTGGATGCCCTTCGTGAAGCCATCTTCAACACTTGGAGCAACGTTCCCACTAGCCTCCTGGAAACACTGGCATCAAGCATGCCTAAACGATTGTTTGAAGTCATCAACAAGAGTAGTGGAACTACTCATTACTGAGTC
>VOQJ01039937.1:0-15323 GCA_015052665.1 Apistogramma diplotaenia | reverse complement strand
GAACGCTTCCAACAGTAATTTCCCATTGCCCGTAAATGCCTCCGTGTCCCATGAACCAATCAGAATACAAGACTGGACCATGTGCCGTCAAGCTGACAGCATTGCGCCGCTTCTGTTGGTGGTGATCAGATTGTAAACACGCTGATGGTGAGTCTAACCTTGTTTTGTATAGACCAGGGGTCGGCAACCTTTAACAACCTGTTGGACCCAGTTTCCATGGAAAAGAAAAGACTGAGAACGGCAAATACACACGCAAAAATGAAAACGGCACTCCGGCTTCCGCAAGTGACGCATATATTGAGAGCCGCAGCGTAAGGATGAAAGAGCCTTCACACTGGGCAGAGGACGGACTGAAGACTTTGGCTAGTTTTGCCTCAAACAAAATATAATTTATTAAAAAGTAGGTAAATTACTGTATTTACATATTTGAAAAACAGGCCGTTCCTGTGAAATTAAATTAGTACAATTTACCATAAAATCCAGATAAAACTTTTCATGATTCTATATTAATTAATAAAAAAAACGACAACAAAAACAACCTTCTGAAACGTAGATTTTTGTAGAGATAAACTCTCATGCAACTTTTGTTTCTGTAACATGTAAGTGCATAACTTGCACATCACATCATTAAAATAGTATGAATTTGAAAGGAAATTTTATTTTATATATTATTTAGGAAGCAATATTAATTTTATTTTACTTCATGAGAGCATCTGGCCCTCACACTGTCTGCCGAGAAAAATTACGGCCCTCGGACAAATGTAGTTGATGACCCCTGATCTAGAAGGTTTGGGTTTGATTCCACCTTGGCCTGGGCCTCCCTCTCTGTGGAGTTTGCATGTTCTCCCTGTGTCTGTGTGGGTTCCCTCCCACAGTCCAAAGACATGCACTTACTGGGGTTAGGTTAACTGGTCACGCTAAATTACCCACAGGTGTGAGTGTGTCTGTCTCTCTGTGTTGGCCCTGCTGGGTGTACCCTGCCTCTCACCCTATGACAGCTGGGATAGGATCCAGCCCCCCCGCGACCCTGAACAGGATAAGCAGAAGAGAATGGATGGATGGAAAATTAAAACATGTCCTCCTTAACAATGTTATGTTAAGATTATTTTTTACAGAAACTCAGTGGTCACTGATTCTGTTGAAATATTAATGAGCTTACCTTGAAATGTCAGTTTGAACATCACTAACAGAGACAGATGAAAGACTGACTTGGTTATAAAATTACTCATACTTAATCTGTACAATGATGCAAACAAGTCGTTAAAAGTCGAGTAGTGATTTTAAAAAATGGCAGCATATTATTAAAGTCAAAATATGTTGGTAGCAAAACATATTTTGGCTTTGTTAATAATATACTTTGTAACTGAAACTTAGTCAAACAATTATAATAATTGTCATTATAAATGTAAAGTTCAGACAATTATCAGCATTACCCCAATAGCATGATTTCAACAAACTAAAATGCCTTTGTCCTTTCAGGGGAAGACAAATGTCTGACAGGATATCGATGTAATCAATAAAATGAGGAAGAGTTAATTAAAGGCTCAGGCTAGGATCTGATGGACTCAATGCGTATACTACTTTGACAGTCTAAAACTTGACATTTTGTAACCATCTCTGTCATTTAAAATTTTTTAAGTGAGGGTTTCTTTACAGTTATTGGCCTATCTTTTAGGTGTTTAAAAAAATCACAACCTATGGTTTGCAATCTGTAAATAAGAATTCATTCATCAATTTTTTTAACCACTTATCTAATCCAGGGTTGCAAGGGGGGTCTGCAGGGCAAGAGTATACTGGACAGGTCACTTTCCAGACTGGGTTAACAAAGACTAAATTGGCCATTAAATAAACCCATCATGTATACCTTTGTATTGTGGGAGGAAGCCAGAGAATCCGACAGATTCATGCAGGCACTTTGAGTCCCAACAAGCCTCCATTATTTGGAGAAATAAGCAATTCCTTTGCTGAAAAAGAAGACAACGGTTTTGAAGAAAGATGTGCTGCAATTTAGATTATATAATTCAGAAATAATGTCATCTGAGCTATGTGCATTAAATGAACCCCAGGACCAACACATATGCTGAATCTAATTAACTTAATAAGGTTCCACCAATTATTCTTTTTTTGTTGCATTTATTTGTTCAACAGTGTTACAACTTCTTGGGGGTTGTACACAGTATTACTAAGTGCATTTTAACTAACTTATTTCAAGCATTTTATTAATCATAAACCACAAAACTTTCGTTAATTAAAACCTGCTCTTTAAATGAACAAGTGCTGGCTTGGCTTATTAAGTTGCTTTAACATTATATTCTGTAAAATCCACATTAAATGATCTTTGTCCAGCATAAGATTTTCTTATTGTTTTGTTCAGTGCATGGAAACAAAGACAGACTTGCCCCCCTGATTAAATAATATGTGCATTAATAATAAAAACAAATAATACTCTAAGGACCTAAAAAATAATCGAAACTTTTACAATAAGTTTTATACAACACAACAGCTACGAACTGTGGACCTCAGACAGCAATTATTTTGAGAAAACAGTCTTGGAGTCAGCACCACAGCAGCATTCTTTCAAATTCATTCTTTCCAAGAAGCAACCAAGAAGCAGTGCACCGACATAACCTAGAATATCCTTGGGATTAACAAAAACACATTTCAAAGGCTCGCACTGCTGTGCTCTCCTCAGCAAAGGCTTTTTTTTTAACTTGAGCACACTATGATATCATTACAGTTTAATAACGGAGTTCACAAGGACAACTACTCATCTCATCAGTATGTGGAGAGAAAAAAAGTGTCATCATAGCCGATTTGTGGAGGTATATGAACTGTGTTGGTTTACCCTTGAAGCGGTTTTCCACTCTGTAGAAGGGAGTCACCTGAAGGCCACTTATGGTAAACAGTATCACATAATGGACACAAGCGTAATGTCACGCCATCAATGCAGAGCTGTTTCTTTAAAAACTAATGGTTGAAGACCCCACTGGATCAGTTACAGGAAATGCAGAAAACCTGCTGACATAAAAGCATCTCAGGAAGCTTTTAGGGCACCAGATGAAACTGCTATTGCATGTAATTTGGTTCTTACCATGTGAGAGCAAAGGTAAGCGCCAACAGACAGTAACTGTTTGAGTGTATAAGTCCTTATAGGACTCTGAACTACCTCATTCAACGCTGCTGAAGAGCAGAGACCTTCTTACTTTTATAATATATAACTATATTATTATATAATTATATAAATAAATCACCCATCTCAATGTTTCCACCTGTCTACCAGGTATCCTCCTACAGTTTTTAAGGACATGCCCTTGACAGTCGGTCGCCTCGATCAAGTCGTAGGAAGTGGATCCAAATCCAAGGTCCTTTTATTCAGCTTGACAAACCAACATTAGGAATTCTGCTCCAAACCTGAGTGTAATCTTTAACTCTGAGCTTTGCTTAACCTTTCAAATTACCAAAACTGTACAGTCATGTTTTCTCCAATTATGAAATGCTGCAAAAAAAAATTTTTTTTAAATCTCAAGCAGACCTTGGACAAAAAAATTCTTCCATGTCTTCATCTCACCATGTTTGGACCACTGTAAATCCCTCTACTCATGCCTCACCCAAAAGTACATCTCGTGAGTTCAAAACTCAGCAGCTTGTCACAAATTCAAAAGAGACGAGACCGTATCATTTCCATCCACACCACGTGCTAGATACTGTATTGATTTTAAACTTTTAACAGTTGCTTTTCAAACCTTACATGGGCTCACGCCTACCTACAGTATAGATTTAGTTAGATCCTATGAACCAAGCCTCTGCAGGCATTCTTCAGGTCAGATCCTTCTAAGTGGTCTCACAGCCTGCCTGGTTACAAAAGGAAATTGAGCATTTTCTGTTAGAGACACACAGCTTTGGAAAGCTTTACCAGAGGAACTGATGTTAGCAGACTCTACTTTTAACTAGCTCCTTAAAGCACATCTTTACAGTAATAATAAACCGTTTTTTCTTCCCAATTATTCATCTATTAATTTTTATTGTTGGCAAATTTCTTTGTTTATTGTTTATTTATCTTCCTCTCATATTATTCACCTTGTTTGCCCAGATTTTATGCCATGTTGTCTACCAGTGAAATAACATTTCTCAAAAACCATATCAGAGTAATCTATGTTAAAAAAAAGCCAAAAGGTTAAGCAGGTATAGCATTTATATGATAGAAAGCACCACTTCCTTAGTTGTTTGTGTGACAGGTTCGAACCACATAAAGTATCAGATGGACATACTGTAGACCCCAGGTCTCAGACTCAGAATCATCAGTTTTACACTAGCATGCTTGGTTAGCAAACTGCATCAATAAGCTCTACGGGTGTAGAACAACAAACACAAATCAGGTAATTAGTGCTAATTATCTGATGTGTGTCTGAAGTGCAAGTGTCTTGGATGGTTTGTATCACACATCAAACACTAATATTAGTCAGCTAATATCACAGTGGAGGTGTTCCTTTTAATGACACAAAGACTAGCAGAAGCAGTCCAGCTGTTTGTGAGACACCTATCAAGCAAAGTGGCAACGTCCCTAAGTAGCCGACCTTCGAGCAGTTATGAAGGGAGAAACTATATCACCAAAAATGCTTTCCGTGCCAGGCTGTAAATATGTTATTGTAGCTGTAATGTTGGACATTTAAACACAGTCTGTGGGGATGGACTTACTTCTGGAGCTGACCTTAACCGTCACCTTGATGGACTGCAATTTCTGGCACTTCTGCACTTGATTCATTTTTCGGCTCTAGAGATTGCCCCTCAGTTCTGAACGTCCCTTAGTGATGACACCAGCGCACGTTTTACATATCAAATATCTCCAACCTTCAACTACACTCACCAGCCACTTTGTTGCTACGTACACATCTTCAGCTGCTTGTTAACGCAAATCAACCAATCACATGGCAGCAGCTCAGTGCATTTAGGCAAGTAGAAATGGAATATCAGAATGGGGAAGAAAGGCGTGGTTCTTAGAGCCCGACGAGCTGGTCTGAATCTGCATTTTTTTCTGAATATGATCTACTGGGATTTTTACACACAACCATCAATATGGTTTATAGAGAATGGTGGTAGTTCTCCACTAACTCAAAAGCCAAAATGCTTTATTCATGCTTTGTATGCAGAAGAGCATCTCTGAACGCACAACGAGACAATCCTTGAAGCACATACAGTAAGCTACAGCAGCAGAAGACAAAACAGCAAATGTTTTCTGATCTGACGAGTCTTGATTTCTGCTCTGGCATTCAGATGGTGGAGTCAGAATCTGACGTAAACAACATGAAAGCATGGATCCACCCTGCCTCGTACCAGCAGTTCAGGTTGGTGATTGTGACGTAATGGAGAGATATTTTCTTGGTACACTTTGGGCCCCTTAGTAAAGACTCAGCGTAGTATTGGTACATCCCTGCATGTGTATTCATCTACTCGTGGCTGTTTCCAACAGGATAACATGCCACATCACAAAGTTCAAATCATCTCAAACTAGTTTCTCGTACATGACAACAAATTCATCTTACTCAGTCTTCAGTCACCAGATCTCAATCCAACAGAGCACCTCTGGGATGTGGTAGAGCGGGAGATTCACATCATGGATGTGCAGCTGAGAAATGTGCTGCAACAGTGCGATGCCATCGTGTCAATATGGACAAAAATCTCTGAGGAATGTTTTCAGCACCTTGTCTACACTATAAAGAATTAAGGCAGTTAAAGGTAAAAGGGGATCCAACCCAGGACTTAATAAAGTGATGAATAAGTGTATATATAAGGGCAGCCTGCAAAATCAACCTATAATACTAGGACATCTCTCAGAGTTACAGTCAAAGAATAAAATTTATTCCTGGAACTTATTCATTACAATATTCTAATATTTAGTTAAATTTAGAAAAACAAAAAAAAGTTGGTTTCCAAATCCATATCATTTGTTGTAATTAAGAGTCAAACTCAGCATAAAACTTATTATCTACTGTAAATATATATTCACTGATTTATTCAAGAAACTTCGATCAAGCTGATGGTTTAGGTGTACATTTTACTTTGAGTTAATGATTAATAAGCATGGTATGCTCGTCCACTGTTGACTGCAGCCCGCAATATTTGGCTGACAAAGCTGACACAGCCCTATGTAATTACTGATTGATTATAGCATGGTCTACTCTAAATGACTCAGTTAATGACTTTCGGATTCAATTACAAAGCGGCTCTTCAGTTTGACTCCACTGGCCACTACTTCTTTTGGCTAACAGTGTATTATGAGGTCTTGCTTTCTGAGACCACACTTTCCCCTTAGCCTCAAAGTGAAGTTTAATCAGCAAGGACCATATGGTCAGATGTAATGACATGATGGAGGGTTTCATAATGGGTCCCCACTTCGTGATTCTAATTGCAGAGAAAATAATGACCTACAGTGGTGAACCTCAGAGCCAAAGTGCTCCTCTAGTCAATAAGTGGCCATTTTCATTTGCGAGGGCTAGAGAAGAAGAGTGGAGAGTTCCCCTTAATTGCATTACCTTACCACTGTGACACATATTTTCTTACCCAGATACTGGAGAGAGTCACATTGTATGCTGGGCTGTTTTGCCTGCAAAGACACAGCATTGACTTAGCATAGCATGCCTCCACCTCAGCCGGCTGGCTGACATCTGCTAGCCAAAACAAAAATAAACGAAAAATTGTGGTGAAAACTATTTTTCCAAGCTGGCAGATTGACTGTGGAGTTAGGGCATCGTCAGAATCAAGAACACATAAAATTACACGCAAAAGCTGTAGTATAGAGCTTTCCTCGGGCACACAAAACAGCTATTTTGTGCTGGATTATTTAAGCAAACCATGAACAAAGTGAATGACTATATCAAGTAGTTTTAACCATGCCACTTCTCAAGTTAATTATTATTATTACATAAATGAATAATGAAGGGACTGCATCAAATGTTTGTTTGTTTACCCAAAAGATTTGATGAAAACAAGCATAAGATGCTGAGAAAACAAAAAAAGGTTCCCATACCTCAGGAAAACTGCAGAGGCTACATAAAAATATTGTCGCATGTCCGAAAGGTTTTTGGAGGTTCTCTCCATAACCAGTGGACAATGTTGCATTTAATGCTCTTTCAGCTTAGCATTAGCTGGCTACATAATATCTTCAAAGATTAAAAGTTTACCCTGAGCTGATGCGCATCAGTTACGCTTCATGATGCATTTATTATTCAGTGGCTTGGGGTTTTGATTTCAGCTGGCAGCACAGGCATGTCAAAAATACATGGTTTAGTTTGGACAGGAAGAGACAGGGAGAGACACACTTCTCCTCCAGAATACAAAACTGGTTTATGATATGAATGATCATAGCTATTTAACTCATGGTTGGGTTCTTGATATGAGAAAATAACTGGCATGAGGACAGAACCACCGTTTTCATCCTCTGGCACCAAAAATTACCAAGATCTGGTAAATAGGCCGTTAATGCACTTTTGATGCAACTACAAAAGTGAAAGGTTATATGTGGTTTCACTGAAATGGGTAGCAAACAATCACAGTCACATCTCTCAGTCTGAGGTGTCAGTCGATCAGTGAAGGAACAGGCCAGCTGCTAGACACCATCACTGAGCTGTCACCCCCACCACAGATCCAAACACAAATCTAACGCCCACTGAAGCAATGGGCAGATCTGTCAGACGTTGCTTTCTTAACACAGATGTTGATTTGACTGTGTGGTGAAATGTGTGTGTTAACAATGACCTTTTATTAAAAGTTAACAAATACAAGAGGGATGTTAATTTTGCCTTTTTCCAGCTATAAAAATATAGCAGCGTCAGCTGGGGGAAAATCTCCTCTGAGAATGAGCAGAATAAGTTTTTTTTCTTCCGTTAACAAGCCTCAAATTAATTTTATCATATCCTCCCTGGAATTTGACACTTGCAAGAACAAAAACATCAACTCTCTCCCTTTGATGACTTTTTTTGTCTATTGTGTTCATATTTCATTGATAAGTATACCTCTTCTGCTCTGTTGTGGAGAGCAAACCGTCTGCTCGACTCTTGTACCCAGCTTGCCTCTCATTTTTTTGTCATTAACTCACATAAACATCCCATCTGTTCTCCTTTCACAATTCCTTTTGCCAGAACTCCTTGCTGCTCTAATATGTGTATCAGCCAAGTGTGCAGGGATTTCCTTTTGTCTTTGAAAAGAATGAGAAACCCCCAAAAGTGTTTGTTACAGTCTAATTCAAGGTGAAATCACTGATACACCCTGCTTATTATTTTTTTTCTGCCATGTGCAGTTTTAGTTTTAAACCCTGCATGTGAGCACACATCACATATGAAGTTTCAGTTTAAAAGGGTTTAAAAATGCATGCGACTGTTTCCTGATGGGAACTGTTCTTTTTTATCCTTTTGGAAGTGGCAGGCATTTTCTCACCAGGGTTTTCCCCATGCAAGTGTTACGGACAACTCCTTGTGGGTTGCAAAATGTTTAAAGTGAAGGCACACAATCATTGCAGTCCTCTTCTCTCTGCTGTTTACTAGCCTCCAGATATTGCTTTGCTGTTGCAGATACGTCTGCGCCAGCTGGGAGGACCATCAGAATTTAATTAAAAGCTATCACAGAAAGATTTTGTCCTCGCCCAAGAACCGAGCTTTTGAAGTCTGTATTGGCTAAAAATTGTATTTACTTCTTTCCAGGGTGCTGACGATAAAGAAGCACCTTTCCTATTCTTAAACAGTTGCTTCAGAAGGGGTTCTAAAAGAAGCAAGGCTGCTAAATGTCAATTAGCAATGTTGTGGCATAAAAAAAAGACATTTGTGACATCAACTCCTGTACTATAATTTTTCTATCAACTATTTTGATGAACTATGACAAACAAAAGCTGATGTGCCATTTGACCTTCAGTGGCCTCTCACTGCCTTACAGTTCACAAAGGTCATTGTCATGACAGGTTGCTACTGGCTAACATTCATCCCCTTGGACTGCATATTGCACATATTTATTTTTACATTTTTAAATGCTTGTGTGACCAACCTTAAGAAAAACAACCAGATTAAGTCAAATTTCCAACTCTGAAAGCCGAAGCTGCAGCACCAACCCCAAGATGGTGGCAACGAATATTAACGCTAAAAAAATTGTTATATTTTTAATCTCTGTCACAACTCTTGTGTACTTGTGACTCGCTAAGTAAGCCATATGCAGAACACTGAAAGTGGGGAAAAAAATAAGCATTGTGCTTATTGTGTTTCACCTTGTTAAGGAGCAAACCAAATCCTGCTTTTCCCCGATTTTCCAGCTTTACTACTGGAACGTGCTCAACTTGGGAGTGACGTCGCTCCCAATTCCAACATATCTACTTCTGAATGTGGCAATACTGTTCACAGACAATTTACACAGACACTCGGTACAAAAAACTCAGACTTGTACCATTTCAGACCGACAGGAACCACCCAGGTGTTTTACACCTTCTTAAATGCGACGTCTTAAAAACAAAACCACAAACTAGGTATGAACTTATAGGATCACACGGTTATAAAGACACAGCCTCATCACATCTCTTTATGAAAAGAATGAGCTGCATGTCCTGATGCATCAAAACAATGATTCGTCTTACAGTATGTTGAATAAAGGCACTGTTCAGTATGTACCGAAAAGAAATACCTAACCTTAACCAACTTTTAGACATTACTCAAAACTGGTGAGAAGAGAAACTGGATGTATCTCAGTGGTATATACATTATTTCAATACAGTCTTAATTAGGCCAGTTAGTCACTGAGACACAAGTTTGGACTTTTCCTGCGAGCTCGGTGACACTGCATTAAAACTACTCCACACATTTTAAAAGGAATATGAGAAACAAAATGTGACAGCAATGCCGTGAAGACTTTATAAAGTAAAAATAACTTCTCCTTTTATGTCTCTAACTGGGTTACAGGATTTTTGATAACGTTTATCTCCAAATATGTCAGCGATATGTTTGTAATTGACCCATTTTCTGAAGTTCAGGTTTAAGGTCAAGTGAAGTCTTTATCTACTTCAATTAATGCATTATGGTCAAGAGGGAAAGATGGTATGCCTCCCCTAGAACGACCATGCTCTCACATACGCACGCATGCACGCACACGCACGCGCACACACACACACACACACACACACATATATATCAGGCTCACAAGTGCCCAGCTCCATCTGATAAGACTTATTCTCTGATATTTTTTAAGCTCTGACTCATGATCTCTAGCTGACTGGAGGCAAGGACAGCAGAGATCCTTGGTGTGCAATCCTCTGCCCTTCACTACACTTCACTTCGCTCACAGTTCCCCAATAAACAGACACACATCAGATGACCAGAGGTCAGGGACACATTTGCACAATTCACAGTGATGTGACGTTCACATGGTAACGACCACATGCGTGATAGATTTCTTTTGTTATTACAGGAACAACTACAAACTTCTTTTGCATTGAACATCCCAAAGTGACAAATTCAAGTTCTACAACTTTGAGTCTCCCATTCAGATTACAGACCAATGTCACACTGAACCTCGCTGCAGCCTCAGTTCATCAGCTGTCTGAAACAAGACATTTTGGCTCCTCTGGCTTAAAGGCCAGCCTCTCTTTGAGCCAACTTTCATCTGATTGGATGCCTCTCATGAACAGAAGGTCTGAACAGCAGTTGAGTGGGGCTTCCACGCTCACAGCCAGAACTGTGCGCCTCAGGTTACCATATTAGAAATAGCTGCTCTCATCAACATTGTGTAGAGCCATTAGTAAGAAAAAAAAAGTGCCTGAAGCTTGAACTTTTGGCTCACAGGGATTGCTTCCATAATATTTGAAACTTTCCCATTTTTTAAATGAATATTAGCTATTTTAACAGCGTGTCAGAGAATAAGAAAAGCATAATTGGACCACTTTAATTGTTCCCAATCATAATAATTGTTCTGGAAAAAAGAGGTAGTAGGACTAAATCAAAAACTAGCTAATTTCATCAGATATTTTCACATAAAGTTTTGCTTACATTTATAAAGTTATTGTATGGCTGGTTCGGTTTGGGCAGATCAAATTCAAAAAAGCCTCCTCTACAGTTCCCACAGCTAATGTTTTAACTCGAGTTAGCAAGAACATTTACAGTGGCACTGTTCTGTTCAAGTGCCCACTAAACTGTGAAGCATGAAACACAGCAGGACAATAAACCTGACACAGCTAAATGGAATGCAGCCATTACTCACAGGTGTGCTTTTCCTGCAGTAGTGTGTTAAAATGTCTAACAAAATATCCATCATCAACAAAAAGAATTCAAAAATTTAGCAGCTTTGAGTGCTGTGGACATAAAAGCACTATGATAATCTTTCTTTTGCAGTCATGTTTCAGTTGGGCTTCTTGCCATGTATATGCATATGTGCATTAGACAGCTTCAGCCACAACATTAAAAGCACTGAAGGGTGAAGTAAATGACATTAAGCGTCATTAAAATACAATGTTCTGCTGGGAAAACATGAATCCTGACAGGGTCCATGCAAAACATGGAGGGCAACCACAATAAAACATCTTGTTCTAGTTTAAATTCAAATACCTCATTTACCAAAAAAAGTCCAAATTGTTCTTAATGGGGAAATTTCCTCCCCGAATTTCCCCGTTGTGGGACAATAAAGGCTGTTCTCTCTCTCTCTCATTTTTTTTTACCGTATGAAATATAGAAAACCCATGTTAATCTTAAAACAATTGGATGATTAAAGGATTAATGGATTAATTCTTTGATGGTCTTGCTTTTTTCCCCTTAAAGATTTACTGAGCAAGCATTTTATTGTTTATGCAGTGATGCAGAATATTTCGTACATTGTATCTGCACTAGTATTTTTTTTGTAAGTGTTATGTAATATAAATCCAGGGAATAAACAAGAATCATGCATCCCAAACATCTTACATAAAGAATTCAACCAATCACATGTAAAATTTCAAGCCACGGCGGGCACTGGTGAACGAGGAAGATGTGAGTGCAAGTTCAACCAACTGCCATGATTGAAGTCAGCACATAAATTAACATAAATCAATGCAATTTCTGCATTTTTAATTTTCCTCTTGTAGGGTAATAAATGGGAAACCCTACAAATAAATAAACTGGATGGCAGAAAAGCTTCAGGAAACCACACAGTGCCGGGCTGGGCTTCCAGGCTAACATTCAAGTCATACAGACACAGCATCGCATCTTCCTATATGCATATCAACACAGAGTATGACATGAACTTGCTTATTTATTACACCCTCTGTTCCTGTTTCTCATTTCCTCTTGTTGACAAACATCCAGTCCAAAAACATATATCCATCCTGCTTGATGAGCACTATTTACATGACAATCTTTTTTTCCCTCCAAATCTATTACAGCGCTTCCTGTCTCACACGTACCTCCCCCTTTCCCCCCCATCTCGTCTCCTCTTTCCTATCTTTACCATTTCTCTCCATCTACCAGCCCCATTCTCCACTTTACTAATCTTTCCTCCACCTGCAGCTAAATGAATCATCCTTTCAATTTCTTGTTCACATTTCTCCTCATTTTCATCTTCCATCATTCGCCTCCATCAGATTCTGCATGTCTTTTACACCTTAATCCTTTTCTTTCCACCCTTGCCTCCCTCCCCACTCCTTCCCGACGTGGTTAGCAGAATAGCTGGTAGGAGACCATAAAATTTGTCAGAGGAGGTGCTGTCAGTTAACTGCTCTCCAGGCTAAGAGCTGCTCTCCTCGCCCCTGGGTTCACGGAGTCACTGCTCTGTTCCGCTCTGGGATTATGCAGATCTTAATTCCCTTCCGCTCACACCTGAGGGTGGCAGGGCATGAAATAAGAAAAGTGTTCACTGCAAATAAAACTTTTTGCCACCAAGAGGAGGGAGAGAGGGCAAGGGAAGGCATGGAAAGAGGAAGACAGAGGAGCTTGGTTATTGCTAGCTGGACTGAATAAAATGAGGAGGACATGGAAATATGAGGTGTCTTGTAGGACACACGGTGAACACATAAGAACCGACATTCTCTTTTCCCCGCAGACGCGCTGAGCACACAAAGACGTCCCTTTGTCATTCCCTACAATAGTGAATAATCCAAGCGCATAAACAATGTACTCCACACTGGATTTCCGTTTTCCAACGTGAATCCAAATATTCAGTATTCACCGGTTTTTATTGGGATTTATTTCCAGGTAAGCTGTTCAGCACCACCACCGCTATTTTCCTAATGTAGCGATTTACGCGACCCACAAAGCCACCAGCCAGCCTTTCAGTGCAACCGGGAGCTCCACAGGTAGTTTGCCACCTCTCGGCGCAACAAACAAGGGTTAGTGCCCTGGTGGCTCTTGGTTAGTGGCATCTGTTTGCTGTGTGCGTAAACAGCTGGTATATTTTATTTTTATTTGTTGCACAGCTGAGACCACGTTTGCGCGCACGCACCGGTCTCCAATTCCCCCCCCCGGCAACAGCATTAAAACGTTTTGGATGTTAATCTCTAATAAAGTTTAAAACGCCATAAATGACGGGCGCGTAACAGCCAGCAGAACCAACTCAAATGGTCACAAGAAAAAGTTTATGTCAAGCAGTTGATGAGAACGAAAATAAGTCGCACCGACACAGAAAGAACAGCAGATGTTTCAATGCCCCTCACCTGATAAAGCCTCCTTGGAAAAAGCAGAAAGACAAGACATACAGTATCCGAATGACCTGTGGGAGCATCCTCTGGCTCGAAATCTCGCCCCACTCCCGATGAATAACTTGCAGATTAATTGTGGGAATCAGCAAATCCACTGAGAAGCTCGTGAGACCGGAGTGGAGGAAAAAGGCATCGTCTCTCTCTCTCTCAGTGATCCAAACTGGTCTTTGGGTAAACTTCTCTCCCCTCCCACCAAGTCCAAAGGGGGGAGCGGTGGGGGGTGCAAACATGCAAACAGCAAGCTCTCAGCTTCAGGGGGCTGGTCTGCACTGGTCAGACTGTCAGTGCGCTGGTGCTTGTGTTCAAGGGGAGTGTCGGCTTGCGTACGGGTCTTCCCCCCCCTTGACAATGTGGTTCGTCTCCCTTTCACTCTGTTTCCCTCCCTCGCTCCAAAAAAATTTGAAACGAGTGAAGATTTAAAGGAACAGTAGCTTTTGTTTTGATGGCTGCCTCTGGTGTAATTATCCTTAATTAGGATGGAGGGAGTGAGGCCTCTGATGATGACCTAATTACAGGCTGGATAATGGCCAATTTGGACTAAAACGCTCATAAACATTTGATTTGGGAAATGGAGGATCAACACGTACAAAGATAAAATGTAAAAGTTCGATGTTTAAATTTTTAAGGGTTCTGGTGCAATAAAATACTTTTCTTCAAGTGGGAGTCACAGAACCGCAAAGCTACTGTTTAACAGCCTTCATTTCCTGCAAGTATCAGCAGATAATTTCTATCAACAGTCCCTTGATTGCAATCACCTTTGACCCCCCACAACCAGCTGCTTTCTATGAACAAATCCAATGAACTGTTGTGGTTTAATTACACTTATTACAACTAATTATCACTGGTAAATTTATGCTGTCAACACTGTGGAGGTGTAACAAACCAACAGATAAACTTGTTACTTGCTGCTCAGACTTATAGTAAAATTTCACTCGCCAAAAATGAAAAAAACCATACCAACCTTCTGCATGTCTTCCTTCACATCATCCATGAATGCCCTCTGAGGTCTTCCTCCATCCAGCTCCATCTTCTACATCTTTTCTCCAGTACACCCACTATCCCCCCTGGACATGTCCAAACCATCTCAGCTTTACCTCTCTAACGTTGTCTTTCAACTGCTCAACCTGAGGTGCCTCTTTGATGTACTCCTTTCAAATTCTGTCCATCCTGGTCATTCTAATGTTGTTATTTATAAACAGATACTCCTGCTTGGTTTCTTTGTTTACATCCTTAGGCTAGTCTTATTTTTGCTATCCAGTTTAGTTCTTGGTAATAATTTGTTCTGCCTCCTGTATGTTTCTCACATCTTGTTAAATCTCTGTTAGGTGTTTCAATTTATTTTTATTTATTTATTTTGTCTCATGTGCCTTATATTCCGTTTTACCTGTGTCACTCTCCTGTGTCCACTTCCCTTGAGTACCTCATGTGTATTAAAGAACGCAGGCCCCATTTACAGGAGACCATTTTCATTTAGAAACGGCGTCGGTTTGATGTGTTTCGGCCTCCCGTTTACACGAGAACGGAGTGAAAACGATACGTTTTGAAAACGGGGTCCAAAGTGGAGCGTTTCCGTGAAAACCACATATGTCAAACTCGCGGCCCGCGGGCCGTTTCCGGACACGCCCCCTACTTC
>VOQJ01039936.1:0-12364 GCA_015052665.1 Apistogramma diplotaenia | reverse complement strand
GATCTGGTAGAACGTGAGGAGGACAGAGTCACATGTCTCTCTTTTCTTCTTCTTAATAATAGCTGCACTCCTGGACTGACACTTTACTACTGACACTATACTGTACATACTGATTTATTTATTTATTTATTTACTGTGCATCTTCTTTGTATTCATATTTTTATCTTATTTGTATTTTTAGTAATTATTTCATTTTTCTCACTGAGTTTTTATGGTTATTGTTGTCATTTGTACTTCTGTGGAGTATTGTTTATGTATTGTGTACTACTACTGGTTGCTTAAATTTCCTTCGGGATAAATAAAGTATCTATCTATCTATCTATCTATCTATCTATCTATCTAACTAATTAAACCATTACTTAAAAAGCCATCACTGGACAACCCCAACAGGGACTAGAAAGAGAGAGCATATTTCTCCCATATTGGCTTCTCTTCATTGGCTCCCTGTTAAATCTAGAATAGAATTTAAAATTGTTCTCCTCACATACAAGATCTTGAATAATCAGGCCCATATTATCTTAAAGACCTCATATATCATATCACCCCAATAGGCCTAGGCTGCTGGGGGGTGCATTTAATCATTACTTATTATTCATCTCTGTCTCTCTCTCCTCAGCCCCATGGTCACAGCACATGACTGCCCCTCCCTGAGCCTGCTTCTGCTGGAGGTTTCTTCCTGTTAAAAAGCAGTTTTTCCTTCCCACTGTCGCCAAGTATTTGCTCACAGGGTGTCGCTTGGACTGTTGTGTTTTCTCTGTAATTATTGTAGGGTCTTTACCTTACAATAAAATGTGCCTTTAGGCAACTGTTTGTTGTGATTTGGTGCTGTATAAATAAAACTGATTTGAACTGAATCGCATCTTAGAAATCATGAAAAACCGTAACACTATTACTGTCACTACACAGTCTATCACAGTGACTCAGAATACATCTGAAGTCACCATTCCTGATTTGGCTCTTCTTCGTCCTCTTCCTCTGCCTCAGCTTGTTTCTATGCATTGCTGGTATCACCTGCTGGGAAAAAGTCTTGCCTAATAATGTTTTTTTTTTAAACTTCTGCTTCCTGTGGTGAGCTTTAAGCATTACAAGTGAGTTGTGCAAAGTGGGTGTTGTGAGTGAGAATGTTTAGAGTTGTACAAAATGGTGACATGAAATCTGCAAATGGTGGCTGGGTGAAAACCCCAGGTTTTTCCAGGAGACACTGCTTCAGTTTTTTGTATTTGAGTTCTGGATTCTTGATGTTTGAGTTTAGGTTTCTGGTTGAGATTTATTGTTATTCTAGTGTCTGAAGCTTAGACTTTTCCACTCCTCTTTTGATTTCTTCATTATTCTGTTGCATTATGAGTTTTAGTCTGAGTTCAGTTCCTGTTTTGATTTTAATGTTGCAATAGTGTTCCTCCCTTTTGCCTCGTGTTCCCTTTTCTCTGCCTTCTTGTCTAATGAGTCTTCTTGCCGCTGTGTTAAGTAATTTGTCTTTTAATAACTTTCCATTCCTCTAATGGTTAGTCTGTTTTACTTTCTCTTTTCCCTCCTTCGTGATTGTCAGCCTCCTTCTAGTTTTTTCCACCAGCATTAATTACTTCGTGCTGTGCTTGTCTCCAGTTGCCCATCAGCTCTTTACATCTCTCTCTCTCAACAGATAGATAAATACCCCTGTTGTCTGTTGCCTTTGTTGAGTTCTCTACGTTGTTCCCTTGTGTAATTGCATTATTAGTTCATCACCTCCTGTTTTCTAATGCATTTAGGTCCACTCCCTGTAACACTGTCTAACAGTTGAGATTTCTCCTTTAGCAGCCTCTCAGAAAGAAAAGCATTTGATAGTTTACTGTTGACTCACCTCGCATCAGAGATCTGTGTTGTTTCATTCTGATAAACCTCAGCCAAGCCCTCTCCTCCGCCGCTCTCTTCTCCTCTGCAACTGCCTGCAAAATGTTTCCCTGCATTTCAAACACTCTGTTTTCATTTTCTGTGACAAGTTTCTGCACCTTTGCCAGGAGCTCTGTGACTTCAGTGTTATCACTCAGGACGACACTGTGACACCTCCAGCTGCACTGCTCACCGAGCCAGCGGAGGGCCTTTCCCCCTCTTTCTACGTACTCCTCTGGATTTGTGTCTTTGAACTTCTCATCAGAGGTGAAGACAACCATGCAGTGACTCCACACCGTGTCACCCAGCAGGGCCAAGTGCTCCTCCACAGCCCTCCGACGCCTCTCGCAGAAGGCTGAGCTCGCCTTGATTATTATGAGGAACACATGTGGGCCTGGTGAACACAGAGTGATGCTGGTTATGATCTCCCTCTTCACCAGCTCAGATGTGTCCTGAGCACTGAAGTCACACCACCAGCCAGGAGTGTCCACTATTGTGAGCCTCTGTCCAGCCACTACGCCGAGCCTCCGGGAGCACAAGGTCCTCTCTTTGGGGAGAAACTCGTCTTTACCCAGGATTAAGTTTCCCACGGAGCTTTTTCCAGAGTTTCTGCCACCAAGAAGTACAATCTTTAACTGTGAGGTACACCAGCCTTCACAAAACGAAGAAAGAAATGCACAATAAGAACAAGAGTCAAGGAGAAGAAGGAAAATATTAAATATTAAGACAAATTCAGACTAATATAATTAGTAATATATAAGAGGAAAGAAGATTCATCTAAGTCATTTCTTAAATACAAAAAAAAAAGAGCATAATCACAGATTCAACATCACCAGTTGAATCCGTGATTATACCTCTTATAGCTAGCAGCTAGCTAGCTAGCTAGATAGATAGATAGATAGATAGATAGATACATACATACATACATACATACATACATACATACATACATACATACATACATACATACATACATAGACACTTTATTGATCCCACAAAGAGGAAATTACAGTTTCAGCACTGTGACAAACAAAGGTATCAGACAAACATGGGGGTGGCTGAGGCCTTGCAGCTCCTACTAATGAGAAGCGCTGCCTTTACAAGATAATCAGAGAAACATAAGGAAAATTAGGGTAAAAAAAATTCCCCCTATGCTGTGCTCCTAGAACCACAGCACGCGGTTCTGAAAAACCACCTTAGCCAAGCACTGCACAAATAAAGCATGGGTAGCAGTTAGGGAGGAAAGGGTCGGGGGGGAGCCGGCAAAGACGAGGTTGGGATACTGTGAAGCAGGTCTGGCCCCCCGCCTAAACAGTCACTGATAACAGTCTGTTGATGTTAACTCCGCAGTCCAAAGTTCAACAGATCCAGCTCCCACAGATCACAGAGAGGAGAGAGCGAAGAGCATCTGTGCTCCACCCGGAGAGCTTTTTATAGCTGACAAAGTCAACTCTGGGAGCCGAATTCCAGATAGGCAGATATTGTCTGGGTCAGGCTGCTCTTGTTGTTTCTCAGCAGCCTTGAGTTCACTGGTGCTTTCTGTAAATCCAATTGCCCAAATTCTTCAGGTTACCATCATTTACTGTGCAGAAAGTTCTCTCTCCAGATTTAAACCCCTTTACCTGTGAGTCCATCCGCAGCTGGAGCATCCAGCCTGCGGCTCAGGTCCAGTCCATGCTGGGTAAGAGTTCGTACACTTCTGCTCAGCCCATCCATCCGGTTATGTAGTCTGACCAAAGTACGAACCACAAGCCAGAATTTCTTAATTTGTTGGTACAACAGGTATCCTCCAGCCCCGACAAGAAGAGACGCTGTTACCAGATATCTAGGACAGTGCCACGAGGACAGGTGCGCTCTCCTTCCCCGAGTCTTGTCAATCACACTTATCACAGTTGTCGCCCAGTTTGCCAAAACCATGGTATTCAATTTTAATTCAGATAGAGTGTGACGAGAGCTGGTCAGCAGAAGCAGCAAGCAGGGAAACAGGGGAGGGTGGGAGCGAGAAGAAACGCGTGCGTCCTTGCCGAGAGCCGGAAGAGAGTGTTAGCCAGAGAAAGGAACGACCTCCAGTGAATGAGAGATGCTTCATTTAAAAAATGAAGCATCAAGCTTCAAGGTGACAAAAACTGCAGCGACACCCGACAGCAGCTGTTTGAGGCTAAAGCAAAACTGCCAGCAACAGCAAGACTGCCCCAATCGCAAACGCTCAGTTTCACTACATACATAAACATTAAAATAAATAAATAAATAATCAAAATAAACCATTATAGACTCCCCACCTAATGTTTCCCTTCTTGATAACTGTACTGGGGTAAATGGTGAAATCACTTATCTGTTTTCAAAGCATTAGGACTTAAAGTTAAGCTTAATTAAGGGTGTGGCTGCTATGAATCAGCTGTGAGTCAGTAAAACACACTTTAATGACACTAATCAGGACTTTTTTTTTATAAGCCTTCCATTAATTATCACACAATTATGGAGTAATTTTGCTAAACAAATAAGCTAGCCAGCACTATTATTAGCAAATAACTTTGGTGACTGTCACAATGAGGTAGCAGTAGTTCACAAGCCAACTGGTGGCAACAAGGGTGGCCACCTGCCTTTTATAGCCTATAGGTTAGAGCAGCAAAAACTCCCAACGTTTCTCTGAAATTATAATCAGTGGTGTAAACATATGCTGTTTTACTTAAGTAGCAATACTGTCATTTAAATATGCAATTATAAGTGGACCTGTTTAGCCACTTTACACACTACTTTCTTTCTACAATATTAATTAGTATAAATTGCTTTGTAGCGTGAGAGGAAATGTACTTACAAAGTCAAACACAACTTTTGTTAATTCTGCCATATGTGCACAAAATTAAATATTTCCCCAAACCCACAGTGTGCAAACAAGAAGTGAGTCAAGGATCAATGAGACAACCGTAAGAATATAAAAGTATAAAAAGTATTAAAAAATGCATTTTCATCATAGATTACAAGAGTCATTGTTCTTTTAGAGACTTTCCTTTTTAAGTATAATTTAATGTTTAACCTTAACAGCTGAAAATCAGACATTTGAGTTTCAGATCTAATCATGAATGTGGTGAATAAGAGGAATCAGATATTAAAACTTACATTCTGGCAGATTACTGGTTCCCATCTCAAAATCCGTACAGTCTACAAGCCTGTAGTGTATAAAATAATCATTGTTCACTCACATGTCCGGTCCGTGTTCCGAGCTTCGTGAAAAACACTGAAGCAGTTATAGTAGAAGTTTGAGTTTTATGAGTCTAAAGGTCAACCGTAATAAGTAATCAGACACATTTGCAGTGAGAACTAACAACCAGCTCTCAGTAGCAGGTTGACAGTGTCCTCACAGGGAGAATCAATTATCATTTCCCACACATAAAAACCTATTTTTATTATTCAGAACACTGAGAGTTTCTGAGGACTATGATATCATGTTAAAGCTCTCTGTTATCTAGGCTAACTGAGACAGAATGCTAAAGAAATGAAAATAAAACATTCAGGGCCCATGGGCCCAATTTGTTGTGTCCTTTTGCCAGGCAATCAATTCTTCAGGGAAAAGACACACAGAACACAGCATTATAGTTCATAGGAAACCACAAGGAAGTCCCAAGGCCCTTTGTAGCATGTGTTAAGTTCAGACTGAAGGTGTTTTCATCCAATGCATTCAAAGTTTACAGGAAATACCAACATTAGGAGATTTATTTTAATATTTAACAACTACTATTACAAGTTACCCATAAGGCAAAAGTTTTATATAGAAAATGATGATAATCTACTAAAATCTGTTTCACTAGCATAATTAAAATAAAAATGCTGTCTGACGAAAACAAAATGCATAATTACAATTATATAAAAATACTTTGATAAAAAACAGGCTACACAATAAGCTATTTTAATTTTAAAATAGTCTTTGGTACAGTTATGTTTTCAGGGCACAATATTTATGTGAATGAGATAATAAAAGTTCTTCCGGTTAATCCATTGAAATTAATGTATGACCTGTTTCTATTCTTCACATTCAAGTGCATTATTTTCGGAAGTGATGATGAAAAACGGCGAACTATGCATGTTTTTTTTTTGTTGTTTGTTTGTTTGTTTTCGCTTTTGCTTTGTGTTTCACATCTTTTACGACCATGGCCTGGAGATCTGGCATTAAAAAAAAACTTTCATGTTTAAAAAAAAGATTTAATCTAAAGTCTAAATCTGTTTCTCGGAATCAGGGCTTCTTGGAGACCAGATTGCGTTGTTTTGCACGCTATATAAGCTCCGCCCCTCTTCCGGGTGCGTCTTACACAACCGGCGGTTACCAAGAGCAGGCGAGCGCAGCTCCACGGACACGAGCAGATCGGAGACGATGGGGGTCACAATCCGGGTGGAATATTGGTAATTATTTTTCCACATTATGTGTTTTCTGTATATATTTTCAGCTAATCTTTGGTCTCTTGGCTTTCCATTATTCTCCGTTTAACGTTGCTGATTAGCTCATAGCTAAGCTATGCGCCTGCGCAGGCAGCAGCTCGAGTTACAGGAAGGTGCGCCGGTATTTGTGTTGTCCCGCAGGCTTTTCTTACATGCTTGTGTTTTTATTTAATCTAGTGGTGCATGAGGATACGAGCCCCGCTATCGTGAGCTCGCCCGTGTTGTCGAGGGTGAGTTTAACGATGCGGACGTCACAGGCTTCGTGGGGAGAACCAGTAAGTCATCGTTGATAAAGGACTCGTGATTTATTGCATCTGATAATGACATTTGCACCTCTACCCCTGTGAATTCAGTAATAGAGAAAAATCATCACAGCGCTTTTCTCATGTCCTTCTTTTTGTTTTTTCCTGTCATTATAGGCAGCTTTGAGATAGTAATCAATGGGCAGCTGGTTTTCTCCAAGCTTGAGGCGGGTGGCTTCCCATATGAGGATGACGTAAGTACCATACTTGCAACTTTTAAATCAAATGTGACTTATGGCAGCGACAGTGGCATTTATGCTCTTGATTTCCTGGCACAGGTCATGAATGCGATTCAGGATGCCTACGACGGCAAACCTTTGCAGAAGATCACCAAAAGCCGTGCTCCGTGCGTCATCATGTAAACCCACATGCCCGACAAGCCCCAGCAGCTGTGCCACTCGAGGGTTACACACCCAAAAGTAAAGCACTAGCTAAACGCCAAACTCTGCCTCCTGGCTCCTCTCTTTGTTCCCATAGTGGTCCTCCAGGGTGTTAATGATTACCGTAGCTGCAATTATTAAAGGTTATGGTATGATGAATCCATCCCTGGGGTTCCCCCCTCATAGGAACCGAGACGGGGAGAAGATGTTGCAGATGATTTGAAGGGAGCTTACTTTTTTTTCCTATGCTCTTAATTGCCTGAAATCTTCTACCAGAATAATTCTTATCGGTTTCTACAACTTTTGTTTTTATTAATTGCTCTCACACACGGTTTGTAAACTTTTAGTGAATGCAAGAACAGTACACAGCAGTTGCACTTTTTTTTTAAGCACAAAATTGAGACATTTGGTATCTTTGCAATGCACTATGCTTAATGATCTGTCACTAAAACATGATAAAACATTCCATCATATTCTCATGACTCACTCTGGTGGTTTTGAATAATATTTATGGTTTAGTAGATGCAAAGGGAATCTTAACACTTTGTAATGCATTTCAGATTTGAAGTGTGTACAACATTAAAATGACTGGATGCTACTGTTGTGTGCAGCAACTCTGCCAAATTTCTGGTTTTAATTAGGTTTTTTTTGCTAGGTTTCTCTAGTTTAAACTGGTCTAGTACAACATGTTTCTGCAGACCATCACCAGCTGCTCTGTTAGGCTCACATACTAGATGCTGGCTCATTTTCCATGAATCCTCTTGCACTGTTTTCTGTTACAGCGAGTGTATGCAATAAAGGCAATGGTTCTTTAAGCACTGGGAGTGTCTCGTTTTCATGATTGAAGGTGTCGTCTTACCTTGAACAGGTTTTTCTTGTTTTTTTTAAGACTCTTCAAACCTATTTGGTTCTGAGCTGCTGGCTGTTTTGTCTGCATGTAAAACTGCTTCTCTGTAAATGCTAAGAGAACACTGCAGCAACTGCAGATTGTTTTTCAGTACACACTGAACAGATTTCTCTTTTTGTGTGTGTATGTCCTCGATTATGGCAGAAGTCAGTGTACACTTATTGCATGCTTAAGATTCCTCACTGAACTTGCTTAGTCACGAACCTTATTCTCCACTTTTCTTTTTTTTGTCTACTCAAATCTACGTTGTATGAGAGGAAATAAAATAATGGCTCTTTATTACTATTGGTCAGAACACATGGGACCTTTTCTTGGTAATTTAACCCTCCACCCCCCTAATAGTAACCGCAGCAGAGAGAGAACTTGGTTCTGCAGTATTTTGTCATGCTGTTTACACTAAGGGGCGCCAAACTCAACAAAGACTGCCATTGCCTGTGTTTTGCCTTGAGCATGCTCTCTGTCAAAGACTGTCGCCATGAAGTCACATGCAGAGAAAATTAAATTACACAGCTTGTCTGAAAACGTTTTGCAACCTTTGAGGGTGTTTTAAACTTTTTTAATATACGTAAAAAGTTGAAACCATTCAAACATTTGAGCATCTCTGAACTCATTTTCAGGTTATAACTTTGTGCTAAATACATTACAGGCCTGTGAACACTTAATTAATGTGCTCCAAGTTAATTTGGTGCCTCATTATTAGTGGACATATAGCTGGTGGTCAGTGCACACTAAAATTAGAGTTAGAAGGCAGATTAAAAAGTCACTAATGTAATTATGAATTGAATCAAATGCAATATAAATGTTATTAGGCTATAAGTAATTTTGAATTGACATAAATTTCCATTAACAGCCAATATTTTACTGCTTTTTAAGCAATGATATGTTGTGTATTTGAGTGTTACATAGTTTGTCTAGGTGTGTCTTTGGTGTTTGGCTCTGGCCTGCAGTGATAACTGACATCGGCCTGCTTGTTGTAATGCTGATAGAGCTCATGTGAGCTGCCTTAGTGCTCTAATAAGGGCTTTGAAAGTGTACAGTTCCTATAAAAAGTATTTAAGTGTCACCTTCTATATGCTTTAGTCTGTTGCCTGCACTCAGGTGATGCCCGTTTGGGTGTTATGTGACTACAAAGACCAGGTGACATGTTTGCTGTAGACATGTGAATGCAGTGTGTATAAGGTTAATTATGGAGTTCCACAAGGTTCTGTGCTAGGACCAGTTTTATTTACACTATACATGCTTCCCTTCGGCAGTATTATTAGAAAACATTGCATCAATTTTCATTGTTATGCAGATGATACCCAGCTTTATATATCTGTGAAGCCAGATGACGCACATCAATTAGCTAAACTGCAGGAATGTCTTAAAGACATAAAGGCCTGCATGAGCTCTAATTTCCTGCTACAGAGTGATGCTGAAAAGCTAATTCATGCATTTATTACTTCTAAGCTGGATTATTGTAACTCATTATTCATTACTCACCCATAAATAACTACAAACACATTTTCCAACATGCTAAGATGCATTTCAGTATACTAGTTTCCCTTCTCATTTTGTTTTCTCTTTTAGTCCGATACTAACAAGACTGAAGGTCTGCTCAGGGTTATAGAAAGTTAAACTATGTTAACCTGATGTACTCTTCCACGTCTGATTTTTATTTTATACATTTTTAAACCAGTGGAATTTGAAAATGTTTCTGTTTGCCCTCACATATTTCTAAAGTTCCCTAAATTTATATGATGGACGTACTGTATATGCATATAGGATTCAAATGGCTATATGAAGGCTGGGAGTGTCTGCATACTGTATGTGAAGATACATGGACACTGCAGATAGCTTCACAATTGCTGATAACAGTGCTACAGTGTCTTTAGCTGGGGCCCTCGTCCCTCACTGTGGGATGTATTTACTCTCCTTGGCAAATATTATTTCTTCGGTGCCAGGTGATCACCCAGGAGTCCACAACCCATGACCAAGGTCACTAGAATAACTACAAAATTTTAATTATGTATAATCATGTTTGCATATATACAGATGAAAAACAATTTAAGCAGGTAAAACAAACATACACTTATTACACTTACACTTATTTTGAGCTGCTGACTTTCATGCAACATTAAAAACATTGTCAGCCTCAGGTTACTTTGTGTTTAGTTCCAGTTAGATGATGATGATGATTCGCAGGATGGCAGCATCATGACAGCACACAAAAATTAGATGTCTGTCTCTCAAAGGACCGTGTCCAAGTGCAGTCACACATGACAAATGTTATTTTTTAGGTTCCATGTCTGTTGTGATGCTTTAAATGTAAATATATTGCAGTGAATTCTTCATGCCTGTATTTTACTATTTTTATATATTTTGACCCAACAGCATCTGCTGCAGTGCAAAAAAACCCACAAAAAACTGTCCATATGCACTTTATAATTGCACCAATCATAACTTAACTGGACTTGTATTAAGTGCAGCTGAGAACCGCTAATTTCAACTTAAACTCAACAAAGTCATAAAGTCTTTTAATTCCAACCAGCTGGTATTGTGGGGGAGAGTCTGTGGATATTTCATTTTAGAGACAACACCGTCTACAATTTACATCTCACTACTGCCGCTAGTTTCAAGCAGCATAAAAATGCTGAATGATATTTGTCAGGCACACACCAACATTTATAGCTGATCCAAATTTCAGATTTTTGGCTGTAACACAAGGATTTATGTAATACGACAAACAAGAGAGAGAAATGTATCCCAGTGTATCAGCCAAGTACCAGGGTGATTTACCAACACTGGAGCTGGACACGTCGACTCCACCCTGACCAAGAAAAGAATTCATTCTTTAGAGACGTGCTTCGACAAATAACTTGTATAAGTTCTTCCTGGAACTTATACAAGTTCTTCCTGGAACTTGTATAAGTTCCAGTGACCAGAATTAGAATTACTGTTTTAAGCAGTAATTCTAATTCTGGTCATTCTAAGGAGTCGTCAAAGTTAAGGTTAACTGAGAAAATAACCACCCGGAGGAGGTTCTGTTTGGGCATTTCAGCAAGTGATGTTGGGGATCTTAAAAATAACAGAATTATGAATGAAAAAAAAGTACAGTTAGCGTTTGATCAACTATGCAGCACCATCTGGAAAGCTTCTAACAAATAATGGCCTCATTTTTCATCATGACAATGACCCAAAGCCACTACCAGAGCTATCAAAGCATACCTGGATAGAAAAACACACAGTGGAACACTCTCAGTTCTGGACTGGCTTCCCAGAGCCCAGAACTCGGCATTAATGTGGGATCATCCTGACAGAGAACAGAACAAAAGGCAGCCAACATCCAAAGAAGGGCTTTGAATGTCCTTCAAGAAGTCTGGAGAACTGCTCCCGAGGACTGCGAAGTACAAGAAAGCTGCCTAAGAGAGTTCAGGGTGTGTTGAAGGATAAAAGTGATCGTGCCAAATACTGTATTTCTAGCTTGTTAGCATTATATAAACTCTTATATAGTGAA
Organism: Apistogramma diplotaenia; assembly: GCA_015052665.1. NCBI lineage: Eukaryota > Metazoa > Chordata > Actinopteri > Cichliformes > Cichlidae > Apistogramma > Apistogramma diplotaenia. Next base: position 982 of record VOQJ01039936.1, on the reverse strand, counting down.
TTTATGTAAGAAATTAAGTCTTACACAGTATTGTGTACTGCAGCAGGACAGTGAACGCACCACAGCTTTGAAGAACTGCTTTAGTCTAAAGAGGAAAACAGTCTGCTGATTGTCGTGTTTTCTGCAGCCATAAATATTTAACAGGTTAAACACTGGAGAGCCAGAAAGCCGAGGCACAGAATGCTTCTTTTAGGGGTCGCTACAGTGGATCATCTGCCTTCATCTTACACATCCTCTGTCATACCAACCCTCTGCATGTCCTCCTCCACTACATCCATGATTTTTCTGTTTTCTTCCTCGTTTCCTCCTGTACGCTCTGCACATGTCCAAACCATTTCAGCCTTTCCTCTCTAACTTTGTGTCCAAATTGCTCAACCTGAGCCGTCCCTCCCATTTCTATTCCTGTCCATTCTGCTCCCTCCCTCTGCTCCCTCCCAGTCAAAAGTCCTGACATCTTCAATCCTGCCACCTCCAGCTCCACCTCTTGTCTTTTTGTTAGCACCACGAGGTCTCACTACCATCTTATAAATCTTCCTTTTTCACTCTTTGGATGCTTGACTGGAGACATTAAAGCTTATCCACCTTCACCGTCTCTCCTTGCAGCTTTGCTGCTACACCCTCTCACATTGCTTCTACTAACGTTCATTCCTCCTTCCCCTGCTGTATGTGAACACATATAGCACAGATAAACACGCTGAATTCATCACTAACACATAAAACCAAAATCCTGAATAATACTTGCACTTATTCTTTACTTATTATAAATCCCTGTCTCTCTCTCCTCAGCCCCAGCCGGTCACAGCAGATGACTGCCCCTCCCTGAGCCTGCTTCTGCTGGAGGTTTCTTCCTGTTAAAAGGGAGTTTTTCCTTCCTACTGTCACCAAGTGCTGCTCATAGGGGTCGTTTCCTCTGTAATTATTGTAGGGTCTTTACCTTACGATAAAAAGCCCCTTGAGGTGCTGTATAAATACATTGAATTGA